>CAEFZP010000263.1:0-21249 GCA_903064625.1 Mallotus villosus | reverse complement strand
TGTGACCAGTCCACATTGTGGATTGTCAAATCGATGGGCTCGACGGGGGGAAAAAATGAAACCTCCTTCTGCCCCTCATGTTCGTCCTGGACATCTCTGAGGGTGAGGACAGGACAGTGACTGCAGGCTCAAGAGGGTCCCAGGTTCAAATCCCCCCGCTGCTTGTCGCTTTGGAAGAAATAAATACAGAGAGAAGTTCTCTCCGGCGGTTCCCCCCCCCTGGGGCCACACACGCCGTTTGGAACATGCCTTCTTCCATTAAAGAGAGGCAGGGGGCGGAAGCCTTCCACCCCCGTGATTAAACTTTGCTCTGGTGTTGCGCCAGATGAACAGAGCAGGAATTGGAGGTGTGAAAAGCAATATATCTGAGACCGGCCTGGGTATTACCTGGTCACAGCCTGGTCTGTGTAGCATCTCCCCCATGACACTACCCAGCCTCTACCCAGCCTCAACCCAGCCTCTACAGCATCTCCTCTATGACACTACCCAGCCTCTACCCAGCCTCAACCCAGCCTCTACGTCATCTCCCCCATGACACTACCTAGCCTCTACCCAGCCTCTACAGCATCTCCTCTATGACACTACCCAGTCTCAGCCTCTACAGCATCTCCCCCATTACACTACCCAGCCTCAACCCAGCCTCTACAGCATATCCCCCATTACACTACCCAGCACTCAACCCAGCCCCTACAGCATCTCCTCTATGACACTACCCAGTCTTTATTCAGCCTCTACCCAGCCTCTGTATCTGGGATTCCAGCCTCTACCCAGCTCTGTATCTGGGATTCCACCCACACTCCCTCACCTCCATGACTCCAGCCCTCCCCTGTTCACAGCTTCTATCTGCAGTTCACACACCAAACATACACCAGACACACACCAGAACACACCACACCAGACACACACCAGACACACACCAGACACACACCAGACACACAGCAGACACACACCAGACACACACCAGACACACAGCAGACACACAGCAGACACACACCAGACACACACGAGACACACAGCAGACACACAGCAGACACACAGCAGACACACAGCAGACACACACCAGACACACACCAGACACACACACACAGACACACACCAGACACACAGCAGACACACACCAGATCCATCTGCAGGAGTGGGCTGTCTGTGAATGAAGAGACAGGAAACATAATATAACATAACCTAACATAACACGCGGTGAATGTCACAGATTAATTTTGCACAACAACACGTTTTCATCCAAACCTACGTAAACGGGGGTGATTCGAACCTGCGATTTCTAGATCTGCTCTACCACCGGGCCACACCTACCTCCCGTAACCACTACCTAAATATGCCACCACGCTGGGTTGTGTGTGTGAAATTCATAACAACGTGTTTGACGTTCCCCTCTGTTCTTCTGTGTCCCACAGCGCAGCCGAACCCCCCTAAAATCCACGAGGGCTGGTGGGCCTACAAGGAGGTCGTCCAAGGCAGCTTTGTTCCAGGTAAGAGTCTCCGGTAACCACGGGCTGCACGTAACCAGGAGCCCGCGTGGCTCCGCCCCCGCTGCTTCACACAGCGCACAGCAGAAGCAGTTGGGATGTTTTCCTCTTGTGGCGAAACCACCTTGCCGTGGGCGATGTATTATTCCCCTTTTTTTTTGTGCATTTGTGACGATACTTCTTTCTTTGCCCTTTCTGCATAGCTGATGTGTTTTTGTTGCTGATTGATTGACAGGTGCACAAGGTTCTTCCTGGCTTTCATTTCCCTGTCAGCCTCGTTCCTTTATTCACTGGCTCGTATTTCACCTCTCTATCCTGAGTCCCACCCTCTTTCTCTCCCTCTCTATCTCCCTATCTCTCCACTCTCTCTCCTCTCTCTCTCTCTCTCCCTCTCTCTCTCTCTCTCTCCCTCTCTCAACTGAGCTCAACCACTTTTGATGAGGCTTCTAGGTGTGTGCGCGCGTGTGTGTCAAGCGCCATCAGTCAGAAGTTATTAACTGAGCAGTGCGTGTGCAAGAAAGGTGGAACAGTGTGTCTGTATGTGGGTGGATTTGTGTGTGTGCGTGTGTCTGCGTGTGTGGGTGTGTGTGAGAGCACACACACACACACAACCCCCGCAGACTCGCACTATAATGGGGACTTCAGCCACCACGAACGAGCCGAAATGAAACGTAAAGTTTTGGGCGAGAAAGCAGACATCACTCTTCATACGAGGTGTAATGGAGTAGATGAAGCTAAGCTGCTTTGTGTGCGCTCAGCACCTGGGGGAGCAGACAGGCTGATGCTGCATTCATTCATTAAAAGAAAAACAATTTGTGCAGGAATGACACGGAGTAATGCCCGCATGTTTTCACTGACTGCGCCGCAGTTCAATGAGTTTGACTTTGACATTTTCAAAATGGCCACCGTTGTATTTTGTCAAGTCGGTAATACGTCCTCAAAAGTTGAGGGACACCACACAGTTGTTTCACAACTCCTGCCCCGTAGTCTATTGGTAGAGCGCCGAGTAGGAAGTTCGCAGGACTTGGTAGCTGTGTCTTCATGGTTTCCTCCCGTTCACAACCATGCTAACATCATCTCCTCTCCTAGCTTATGTCACAATAACTGACCTTTCCCAACCCTAAGGGGCCTTTCAAAGTTGTTCCAATTAAGCCTTAACATTTAGCAAAGGTCAGTTAGTAGTATAAGTATCTCCACTCTCCCCTCCTCCCTGCCTCCTTCCTCCTCTCTATCCATCCCTCCAACCCTCGTTCCACCCCCTCTCCTTCCATCCCTCCAACCCTTCCTTCCACCCCCCTCTCTATCCATCCCTCCAACCCTCCTTCCACTGCCCTCTCCCTCCCTCTGCCCCTCCCTCCCCTCCTCCCTGCCTCCTCCCACCCCTCTACCCCATCCTCCCTCCCAGTGTACACCAGTAGCTCAACAGAGACCAGGTATGATAGAGATAGAGATGGACAGGGAGAGAGGGAATTGAGAGAGAGAGAGAGAGGAGAGAGAGAGAGAGAGAGAGAGAGGGAGAGAGAGAGAGAGAGAGGGGATGGAGACAGAGCTGAAAGAGAGCAAAAGAGAGAGAGGCAGCCATGTTGAAGGCGTCTAAATGATTCAGGAGGGTGAGCAGGATGTTGTAGGGGATGCAGGGAAATGACTTCCATCCAGCCAGACATCAGAGCTACGCATGACAAATCACAATTGGGGAACGTGGGAAATTGATGAAATCATCAATTTGGAATCCATTTGAAATATCCCACTGGCAAGTGGTAGTTCCTGTAACTGATAGGCTAGTTCACAGTGGGGCTGATTCAGATTGACCGCTTCAGACAGACGGCTTCAGATAGACTGATTCAGATAGACTGATTCAGATAGACGCTTCAGACAGGCTGCTTCAGATAGACTGATTCAGATAGACTGCTTCGATAGACTGATTCAGATAGATGATCCAGACTGATTCAAAAACTGATCTACTGAGTTCACTTAAATCAAATTTAAATATATTAAATTAGAGCTTTATACATTTTCATCACACCTAACTTTTCCAAGCCATTGGAACTGTGATTGAAATTGACTGATGTTGTTTATTCACTTATGGAGAACCTAAAGGATGTTTACACTTTGTAAGTAATGTTTATTTTCACTTGGAACGAAAGCCTGAACTGAACTTGACTGAACTACCACCACAAATAAACTCCTTATTTGAGTCACCTAGATCTTATTGTGGCGCTGTGACACTGAAATGACTCATCATTTATTTACAAATAATTGTCGGTTCATAACCGACACGATCACAACTGTCACAACAGTTCACAACAAACCTCTCGTCACCCGGCCCTTCATAATCCTCCTTTGTTCCTCAACCATCATGGCTCCGCCCCCTCCATCATGGCTCCTCCCCCTCCTGCCAGTGTTTTCCTCCTAGAACGCTGACAAGAAATTGATTAACAAATAGTTTTTTTCTTCTCCCCTCCAGCGCATGTTGATACAGGGGTATAATACCAGGCCAATTAGCAGCTCCAGGTTAGCCGGCTTCCCTCCCAGTGTCCAAAACTCAGCGTCGCGAGACCTCTCCTCAGGCTTAGCAGGCTAATACTGCAGCTAAGCCCTCCCCGAATCAATGGAGGATGCTAATTGGCTGTTGGTTGGCTTGCCGCACGGCGGCAGGGCGTGGCGCGAGGCAGACAGGAAGTTCCCTGTGGACGGGGTGGGCGGTTCCTGATCGAAACCCAATTAAAGGAGGGGGCGGGGGGAGGAAGGGGGAGGGGCCATGCCTGATTTGTGCCCAGTACTTTATTGGAGGAAAATGGATCTCCAATAGTACTTTGCCAGCTTGTTTCTGGTTTACTGTTCCTCAAGACTGATCCTTCTGTGTGTGTGTGTGTGTGTGTGTATGCAGTTGTGTATGTTGGTAAGTGGGGGAGGGGGGGGGGTATTAGTGATGCACTTATTAAAGATGCGCTCGATATAGAAATGTGTTGATTGTTATTGTTATCTGATTAGATCCTTTAAAAAGTATGGGACGAGAGACAGAGACACAGGGAGAGAGTCACACAGAGTGAGAAAGAGAGTTGATAGTTTAATAGTTTAAAATAGAGAAAGAGGGAGGAATAACGTGTCATCGTACCCAGAATGTGTCCCTTAGACGTTTTTGTGTGTGTTTATGTGTGTGTGTGTATATCTGACTGGCTAGTAGTTAGAAGGCTGACATGTTTCTCCTGAGCAGGTATGTGTGTGTGTGTGTGTATGTGTGTGTGTGTGCAAACAGAAGGTTGACATCTTCCACCCGTAACTGCTTCAGTGTGATGTGATGTCAGCACCTCGCTGTCGTCACAGCGACCAGCTTGGTCTCTCCAACTGACTTGGAGACAGCTAGAACAACACACACATGCACACTGCTACAAACACTTTCGCACACACACACACACAAACTATCTCTGTCGCCCACACACATACCCAAACATTCTGACACACACTCTCACGCATAAACATACACACACAAACACACAGAGACACACACACTTGTACAGAGTGCAGTGATCTCAATGACAGCCGTGAGTATTAAGGGGTTGTCTGATGGATGTGGGGCAGAACGGATGGCCCTCCTAACCTTTCCTATTTACCCTCTACTGACTGACAGAGAGGGGAGAGGAGGAGGGGGAGGGGGTGAGGAGAGGAGGGGAGGGGAGGGGAGGGGAGGGGGATGGGAGAGGGGAGGGGAGCGGGAGAGGAGGGGAGAGGAGAGGAGGAGGGGAGGGGCGCAGGTGAAATAGGACAGTCGGCACAGTCACCCGCAAAGATGAGCACGACAGTTTGTCACGCTCCAAATCCCGCGTTCAGGATGGGTGAATCCCTGGTCACTGCAAGCCGTAGAGCGGAGAAGAGGCACACAGATGAGAGAGAGAGGTAGAGCGTGGGAAAGGGGGGGAGAGGAGAGAGGGGTAAAGGAAGGGGGTGGAGATGAAAGAGAGGAGGATGGAGAGGAGAGCAGGGGTGACAGAGAGAGTGTGTAGATGGGGGATAGGTAGAGAGCAGAGGAGAGAGAGAGAGGGGGAGATAAAGAGAGAGAGAGGGGGGGGTAGGGAGAGAGGGGATGGCAAAGAGACGAGAGGAGAGGAGAGGGAGAGAGAGGGAGGAGAGGAGAGGAGAGGAGGGGGGGAGGGAGGAGAGGGGGAGAGGAGAGAGAGAGGAGGGGAGGGGAGGGAGAGGGGGAGGGGAGGAGGAGGGGAGGGGAGGGGAGGGAGGGGGAGGAGAGGAACGAGAGGAGAGGAGAGGAGAGGAGAGGAGAGGAAGAGGAGGGAGAGAGGAGGGCACCGCCAGGCTGTAAATATGACACGTCGTTCACAGTCACCCTCCAAAGATGAGCACGACAGTTTTCACCTCGCCAAATCCCTCGTTCACGGATGGGTGATCCCTGGTCACGCAATCACCCTATACCAGCCGGAGAAGAGGACACAGATAGAGAGAGAGAGTAAGAGCGTGAGAAGAGAGGGGGGGGAGAGGAGAGAGAGGGGGTAAGGAGGGGTGGGAGATAAGAGAGGAGGATGGAGAGAGAGACAAGGGGGTGACAGAGAGAGTGTGTAAGGGGTAGGAAAGAGAAAGAGAGAGGAGGGAGTAGGGAGAGAGGGGGAGAGAAAGAGAGAGAGAGGGGGGGGCTAGGGAGATAGGGGGATAGGCAAAGAGAACGAGAGAGAAAGGGCAAGATGAGCGACAGCGAGAGAGAGAGAACTTTGAGCAGATCTACCGCTGCTTAATACAGAATGTAGATCATTGAACATATGCTCCATCAAGACTGTCAGAATGTCTTCCCTCCTCCATCACTAGCTTCGCCTGGCTTCATCCTCACCTCTCTCCCCCTATCCTCTTTCTCTCTTTCTCTCTATCTCTGTCACTATCTCTCTCTGCCTTTCTCCATCTCTCTCCCTCCTCTTTGCCTTTACCTCTCCCTTTGTCTGTATCCCTCAGTCTCGCTCTCTCTTCCCCTCAGTCTCTCTCTCCCTCACCCTCTATCTCTCTCTCTCTGACTCTCAATTTCAGTTCAATTTCCCAAGTTCATTGTTGCTTCATTGGCACGACAAAAATCTTTGATTCGCCCCGGAATTAAATAAATAAAAATGACACCAAAATAAATGCCTTCATTCTTCTCCCTCTCCGTCTCTCTCTCTCTCTCTCCTCTCATCTCTCTCCGTCTTTCTCTCTCTCCCTTCGCGTGATGGATTTGCTCGGCGGCGGTCGCTGTGTGGAGGCCTGAGACAGTGACAGCACCACCCTGACTCAGATTCATATCTCACACTTATTATTATTCAATATGGAGCCCGACTCCATTTGCCCAACAAATCACAGCACAGGGTTCTTACATTAAATAAGAAACTCTGCAACAGCGGAAGAGAATCATCACCTGCTTTTTTTGATACGAATCGTTGTGCATATCTCGTATACCATGGTCTGGGCGCATCCTCGATTCTGATTGGCTGCAGGGGTATCCATTATCAGATGATATATGGACACCTACTACGTAAGTAGTTCCCGAAAAACTTTCTGTTCACCGTTCTAAATTATTGCGCTGGCTACATAGTATGAGCCTGTATCTAAATAAGTAACCATAGCAACAGTGATGCAGTCAAAGCCTCCGTTTGCAATTTATTGAAACACTTTAACAAGCTCAAATATTTTTCCAACGAGTGACTTCAACATTTCTTTTAACTTAATTGGAGAATATACTAATTAATAAACACTTTTTAATTCTTTAATTCACTCTTAATTTACTGTGTCACAACCGCTCATCTCACATCCCATTTGCTATTCACCTCGTTAGTCAATCTACCTTCAGCCAGGCTACCATTCACCTCACTAGTCAATCTACCTTCAGCCAGGCTACCATTCACCTGACTAGTCAATCTACCTTCAGCCAGGCTACCATTCACCTGACTAGTCAATCTACCTTCAGCCAGGCTACCATTCACCTGACTAGTCAATCTACCTTCAGCCAGGCTACCATTCACCTGACTAGTCAATCTACCTTCAGCCAGGCTACCATTCACCTCACTAGTCAATCTACCTTCAGCCAGGCTACCATTCACCTGACTAGTCAATCTACCTTCAGCCAGGCTTTGCCCGCCGGCCAACACGACACAGTCCTGGCTACTCAAAATCTTGATTGGGGACAATTACATGGCTGGACAGATGGTTAGTCTAGATGTTAAACATAGTGTCAAATTATATTTACTGTTTGGAGATTCTGTCAACTTTGATGCAATCATCTCACATCCATTTGCTATTCAACTCTCTACAGGCTGCGGTCGCTATGAGCTGAGCGGACTAGAAAATATCAGAGTTGGCTAACGTTGAAAGACGTTAGATCTCTATTGAGAAACGCATGAATGCCCTTCATGAAGTATACAATATCACACCTCCGCATCGTCCACTATCAGGTGATAATGTACACCTCTTCGGCCTTTATCCCTTACATATATATCGTTCCCTCTATTTATTTACAATCCTTGCTATCGTATTACAGTGGCTGGGTTATTTTGACCTAGTAACAGTACGCATCGTTTTGCTGCTCGGAGATACATTTTATCATTGGATAGAGATAAGTGAACATCTGTGATTGGGCGGAAAACTGCTATATTTGAATCATTCATGACAGAAGCTTCACAACATAAACTGTCACCTTTGAACGAATATAACATACAATGGAATATTACACAAACAAGGGAAGTAGTTAGTTAAACAAATGACAATGATTAATGTGTGACGTAACCAGCGGTGGCACGAAGAGGCTTAAACAAACAAACACTGACTGCCTGTGCTTGTCACGTCGTCCTCACTGTTTTCTCTGCTGTGGTTGCCTCTGCTTGTTTACCAGTGGCTTTGGTCGATTCACTGTCAAACCAGGAAGTGAGATTAGGGTTTAAATACGAAGCCAAAACAGCTTTTGTCTATAAATACGTCTCATATCCCTAACTTCAGTTATGCAACTGTGATGGAAGTTTAAATTCTGAACGGGCTGATTTGATTGGATGGACTGGGATTGTGTGTTCAACAGACGACAGGATACTGGAAGAGAGACTCAGACGGGAGCTTTGCCTCTCCACAGAACTGCCAGGATGGGAGTTTTCACACGCTCCCTAAGGAAATGTATACAGTACAGCTGAAGGAAGTTTTCACACGCTCCCTAAGGAAATGTATACAGTACAGCTGAAGGAAGTTTTCACACGCTCCCTAAGGAAATGTATACAGTACAGCTGAAGGAAGTTTTCACACGCTCCCTGAGGAAATATATACAATAAAGCTGAAGAGGCATGTTGGTTCACTGACTCCTGGATATTGTGCTATTGTTTTACCTTTACTCCCCCCTTCACCTCGTCCCCCTCGTAGTCCATCCTCCCCCCTCGTCCTCCTCTCCCTGGCTCATTTTTGTTTAGCGAAGTAGAACCAACTGGATCCAAAGAGGTAGATCGTAATATAGATGGTTTGGGTAGGATTTGGGTTTCAGACGCGTCCTGGATGAGCAGATTGAACCTGCGCCGGGTAAACCGTCTCCAGGGAGGAGCTCGACGTTGAAAACGTCCTATGACCTAAATACTAATGCCCATGCATGCTTGTGTGTGTTTAGAATTGGTCTGAGCTGGGAGGGTGGAGAGGAAGAGGAGGGAGGGGGGTGAGGAAGGAACCAAGAGCAGACGAGTAGACATACTCTCCACAGATACACAGACAGATCATTGAAGGATACACCCTCCTCTCCTCTTTTCTCCACTCTTCTAGTCCCCTCCCCTCCTCCTCTGTACTTTTCATACTGCTCTATTCTTAATCCGCCCTCTCGCTCCTCCACAGCAGTTAGTTCCACAGTCAGAGCAGATGAATGACTCTTCTTCATCTGTAGAAAATGCAAACTCACTCTGTCAGCTTCCCTCCTGCAGACGCACGCCCCTCTCTACCCTGCTCACGCTCCTCCTCCTGCCCCTCTTCCCTATCCCCCTTCTCGTCTCTCTCTCTCTCCTCGTCCTCCTCTTCCCCGCCCTCCTCCCCGTCCTCCTCTTGTCTCTCCCTTCCTTTGGCTGTCAGAGGGAGCCCAGTGTTCATACATCTTGTATATTTAATATCGCCATGGGGATGGGTGCTGTTGTTAACCATGGCCCCTAGAACGTTCGGCACGATCCCTACGACATCGCCACGGTAATGAGGATGAGGATGAGGTCGGGATGGGAGGGGGGGGAGTGACGACCCCCCATCGATGCTGAAATCTGGGGAAGGACGAGGAGACGAACTAGCGTGAGCAAAGCACTGTGGGATACCACCGGAGGGAGGCGATAATGACAAAACTATCCTCCTCCATTTCTCTCCTCTACCTCTCTCGCTCCCTGTCTCCTCCACCCTCTCTTCACTTCCCTCTCTCTCATTCCTCCTCCCAGCAGTGGACTCTGTGATTAGTGCTTCAGAGATGCATGCTGGGAGTGCAATTCAATTTCTGAAAGCTTGCATAAAATGAAAGGTGGCGGGAGAGATGGGGGGTGGGGGGCGGGGAGAGACGGAGAGAGAAGGAGAGAGAGAGAGAGAGAGAGAGAGAGAGAGAGAGAGAGAGAAGTGAGAGAGAGAGAGAGAGAGAGAGGGGGAGGGAGAGAGAGAGATGAGAGAGAGAGAGAGAGAGAGATGCAATGACCCGGAGTGATCTCTGGGCTAACCTTTCCCCGTCTCTCCGTGGTTGAGCTCTCGCATCAACTTTCTGAGACAGTCAAATAGAAAAATCCATTTCATTCTAAGAGAGGGAGAGAAAACAAGAAATCCATCGTGGCTTGTCCTTGACTGTTCATAAACCCCCCCCCCACACCACACACACACACACACCCAAACACACACACACGCATACACACACCCCCCAACACACACATACACACCGTACACGCAAACACCCCCTCCGCATCTCCATCTTGGTCTGTATTCATCTTGCATATTGGATATTCTGAGGTGGATTGGATTATATCTTTCCAGAATTTATAAAGCCAAAGGTGCTAAAACAGTCTTCCTCACTGATCAATCTATCGCTCTTCCACTCTCCCACTTCATCATATTCTGACTTCATCTGAACTGATGATGTTTCTATGCACAGAGAGATAGATGACCTCCTGCCTTCTTTCCACCTGCCAGAGGATAGTTTGGTCATCATCCCTCCTCATTCCCTTTCTCTCTTCCTTTCTTTCTTTCCTTCCGTCTCTCTCTCCTTCCCTCGCTCCCTTCCCCAAGCCCTCCTCGTGCGTAGCGAGGACTGGACCAATCGATCCCAGAGCAAGGCAGGGGAGATGATGATATCACCACAGCAATTGTGACACTAGACCTAATCAATCGATCAGTCTATCTCTAAACAGATCTCCAGGGAGATGAGTGAATGACATGAAAAGTCATGTAGTTCGTTTGGATGAGTCTTTTCCCCTGCTATGCAGCAGAGGTGAGCTGTGTGTGCCGCTGGTGACAGGAGGGAACCACCGTTTGACCTTCCTATCGATCACCGAGGTTCATTCAATCAGTTCAACACAAGAACCCTTTCCTTCAAATCGGCCACAAGAAAGGTCTAGGGCCGGTATTTTAAGGAAGTCCCTAGGGCTTGTTACTGGATGTCGCTGTCCGTCATGTAATCCGACTGTGTGTGTTCCTCCTTAAGAAGAGCCTAATGTCTGCTGTGTGTGTGTGTGTGTGTGTGGTGTGTGTGTGGTGTGTGTGTGTGTGTGTGTGTGTGTGGTGTGTGTGTGTGTGTGTGTGTGTGTGTGTGTGTGTGTGCGTGCGTGTGTGTGTGTGTGTGTGTGAACACAGACCTGCGCCCAGGGGAGCCAGCCTGTATGCACATCTTCTGTCAGAGGTTAACCTCAGTAATATTAGTTTCATGATCATACTCCTCACATCCATCTCGAGTTTATACACACACGCACTCAGTCACGCATGCAGGCACACACGCAGATACACGCGCACCTGCACACGCCCGCACACGCACGCGCGCGTAAACACACGTCCACGCACAGAAACACACAGACGCACACATCCCCTCATTGTGTGTGTGTGTGTGTAGGCCTGTCAGGATGAAAACCTGGGGAGGTATTTACGCCCTGCGTGGTGTCAGTTCTGCCCGTGTTTTTATGAGCGGTGGAGAGGAGCGCTGGACCGTGGGACTAATAGACCTGGAGCTACAAACACAACATGGCCCGGAAAACATGATTAATGTGTGTGTGGTGTGTGGCGATGTGAATGTGTGTGTATACGTGCATGCAGGGTCTCGGTTTCTTTCTGTGAATATGTGCGTGACTGTTTGTGTGAGTGTGGTTATACCCAGTGTGTGTCAGCGGACTGGAGAGGATTGATGAATATTTAATTGATCAAGACCGAGGCAGATGGAGTAGAGAGATCAGGGTTAGAGAAGTCTCTGCTGTCCATTACTCTGGTCTGACACGACAGTGGATTGCAGTTGATTACAGCTAGTTAACGATTAATCCTAATTGTGTAAAATTGTATAATATTGGTAATATGTTATACCCTGGCTCTTTATTGTGAGAATATTTATTAGTATTAAGTGAATATGAATATGTCATTAATTTTACATTTGTATTTATTTAGCAGACATATTTTATGCAAAGGAATGCACAAATAGTGCAAGTACAGCAGAAAAGTGCATCGTTCTGTACTGCATACAGCTCAGCTACCAGGCACAGTGTAAAGTAACAACATCTCAGCTACCAGGCACACTGTAAAGTAACCACATCTCAGCTACCAGGCACAGTGTAAAGTAACCACATCTCAGCTACCAGGCACAGTGTAAAGTAACCACATCTCAGCTACCAGGCACTGTGTAAAGTAACCACATCTCAGCTACCAGGCACAGTGTAAAGTAACCACATCTCAGCTACCAGGCACTGTGTAAAGTAACCACATCTCAGCTACCAGGCACAGTGTAAAGTAACCACATCTCAGCTACCAGGCACAGTGTAAAGTAACCACATCTCAGCTACCAGGCACTGTGTAAAGTAACCACATCTCAGCTACCAGGCACAGTGTAAAGTAACCACATCTCAGCTACCAGGCACTGTGTAAAGTAACCACATCTCAGCTACCAGGCACAGTGTAAAGTAACAACATCTCAGCTACCAGGCACTGTGTAAAGTAACCACATCTCAGCTACCAGGCACTGTGTAAAGTAACCACATCTCAGCTACCAGGCACAAGAGAAAATACATTGCTCCTGAAACTATCTCAACAACAGTCCAGCATTATAATACAGTGTGCAAGTATTATTTGTGTTTGTGTTTGGAGCATCTCTAGATTTATCTGAGCCTTCAGTAGTCCAGGTGAGGGATTCACACATACACACACACACACACACACACACACACAAACCCCCCACACACACACGCACACTAGGCTAGTGGGTGGAAAAGGACGTGTCTAAGTGCATGTGGTGCCTGTGGAGGGTTTTGTGTGTGTGTATGTGTGTGTGTGTGTGTGTCTGTGTGCGTGAGTGTGCATGTGTGTGTGTATCAGTGTAGAGTACAGTACATGCTCTTCCAGCCCACACAGCAGTTAAAACCATGAGAGTTTCAAGCTTGTGTATTCTCTCCAATCCACCACAAACTGCTGACCGGCACTCCGGTCTTTATTGAGGGCACAATCGCTGCAACAGCTCTGGACAGCACGTTACCATGGCGAGGTAGCAATGACTGCTCAGAAACCTAAGTCGTGAATTACGGGACAAATAGCGGGCTGCAGAGATATGGAGCTCTTGCTGTGAGCTTCGAGCGCTAATACTTTCCTCCATTCTAGAGAGTCTTTCTCTTTTTAATAACCGAGAAAACCCTCGGATCTGCCGCACTGTACTGTCTTTTGTTTTTGTTATCGTATCAGGAAATACTTCATTAAATCAACACTGCAGGGAGATCCTCTGGTTCTGTGAACCATCTGTGTGTGTGTGTGTGTGTGTGTGTGTGTGTGGTGTGTGCGGGCATGTGTGCGACAGTGTTTGTAAGTAGGTAAGCCTGTGTGAGCATGTGTGTTGGAAAGTATCTAAGCATGTGTGTGTGCGAGTGCGTGTGTGTGTGCACCATATGGTATTAGAGACCCAACATGCAGTAATTGTGCAGCTTTAAGTGTGCTATCCGCTGGCCCTTGTAGCTCCCCTCTCTACAGCTGTTATAGTTATTTATGCATGTTCCCCTCCTGGTTGTCTTCTTCCTGTCATCAGATCAACTAACCAAACGGCCTGTGCAGATCTTTATGCCCTGTGATACTGTGATAGTCCTCTATACCCTGTGATACTGTGATACCAGCCCCTCTATACCCTGTGATACTGTGATAGTCCTCTATACCCTGTGATACTGTGATACCAGCCCCTCTATACCATGTGATACTGTGATACCAGCCCCTTTATACCCTGTGATACTGTGATAGTCCTCTATACCCTGTGATACTGTGATACCAGCCCCTTTATGCCCTGTGATACTGTGATAGTCCTCTATACCCTGTGATACTGTGATACCAGCCCCTTTATGCCCTGTGATACTGTGATAGTCCTCTATACCATGTGATACTGTGATAGTCCTCTATACCCTGTGATACTGTGATAGTCCTTTATACCCTGTGATACTGTAATACCAGCCCCTTTATGCCCTGTGATACTGTGATAGTCCTCTATACCCTGTAATACTGTGATACCAGCCCCTTTATACCCTGTGATACTGTAAATCTCCTCTAGCCTATTCTCTGTATTACTGTAATACTAGCTCTTCTATACCCTGTAATACTATAATGCCAGCTCATCTATCCTCAGCTCTGTAGACATATTTCCTCAAGGTGCAATAAGGAAATGTTTTTCTTTTCTTTTCGAACATAATTAATATACTTGGCTTTTTAGTCGTGTTCCCAAATGCTCATATAACCCATTTTCTCTCCTGAATAATCCTTCCCTGTGGCAATGTGTCTTCTATGGACAAAGATGGATCGAGAGAAGAGTCATTCAGCTTACTCAGAGTTCTGTTGCTCTGGGTGACGAGTCACAGGCGGTCCCGTGAAATTCGAGCATTCGCATCGTGATGACGTCGTCGTCTCAACCTTGATACTTTCAAACCCACCACGGCATAATCAGAACCAGAACCGTTGGAATTCTTGAACGATCCCCCTGTGTGCGATGAAAATGGCAGGTGTCTTATCCAATCAATGTGGTGTGGGCCGGCAGTGACCTCGTTGGGCCGGGAGACAGCAGTAATCAGCCCAGAGGAGGCAGACTCCTCCATCACACTGGGCTCCCTGCATTGATCCCTCTCTTCCTCCGGCAAATGCCAAAGATTATGATAAATAAGCCCATTAATCACAGAACGCGTGAAGCAGGGTGCGATTGCTTAGGTCTGGAGCTCTGTTAGACGAGGGCCGGTCGGGTCAGCCGGCTCTGTAGAGATTGCCGAACCCCGGAGCTCACGCACACACACACACACACACACACACACACACACACACACACAGACGTGTTCAGTAGAACCATTTCACCTACCAATTACAGCACATCACCTTGACACCTACATACGCAGGTGTGTGCGTGTGTGTGTGAGTGAGTGTGAGAGTGTGCGTGTGTGTGTGTGTGTGAGTGAGTGTGAGAGTGTGTGTGTGTCCCTCCTCCCACACAGCCCACTGCAGCACATCACCATGGCCCAGATCTGCTAGCTCTACAATAGAGTGATGGAAACGGGATCCTGGTGTTCGCTGACAGCTTTTGTGGACGTTGATTTGTATTTAAATCAGGGTGTGGAGCCACGTCGATGAGACTCGCTCGTGTCCAAAGGCTTGTCGTGTCCCTCGTGCTCCCTCCGCGACACCACGGCCACAGCTCAGGGACTTGTCCTGGTGCCCATTCCCATCGGTTTTTACATCGTCGTCCATCTGAAAGGAAGCCATTCTAACGCCACGGTGAGACAATGGTGGCCCCGGGTGGGAACAGGTGGTGTGGAGTAGCTTGTTGTGGCGGCCTGGGGGGCCTGGGGGGGTGGGTATTGGTTTGGGGGCTGTAGGGACGTGATGAATCGTCATGTGCATGGCTTGTGGGGCAGGGCTGGGGGGCATCTTCTTACCTCTCCTGTCCTCTGTTGTCCTTTGCTCTTTCTCTTTCTCTTCACCCCGTCCCCTCCTCTTCTTTCCCCTTTTCTCCTCCCGTCTCCTCAGTGTTTCACTCAGATGACACAGGAAGCCAGGCCAGGTGGGGGATGAAGCCCCCGCCCCCCTGACACCAGGGTTAAAGAGAAATGTACAAACAGCATAGACATCTGCGACCTTGGCGGGCTGTAGTGTTTGTGTGTTTATGACTCTCTTCTTTCTCCTCTATCTTTCCTCCACTCTCTCCTCTCCCTCCTCTGGCCTCCTGTGTCCCTCTCTCTTCTCTCTCTCTCTCTGTTCTACTCTCTCTCTCTCTCTCTCTGGTGTTCTTACTTATGGTCTCTGTAGTAAGATGAATACAGAGATGAGAGGAATGAAGGGAGGGAGGAGAGGAGGGAGAAGGAGTAGAGGAGGGAGGTAGGGAGGTAGGGAGGTAGGGAGGTAGGGAGGTAGGGAGGTAGGGAGGAGGAGGGAGGTATGGAGGGAGGGGCAGAGGGAGGGAAGGAGGAGAGGGGGAGCAGCTGTGTGTTTTGGAGGTGGACCAGAGTTGTTCCAGATGCGTCATATTATATCATAGCTGGTGTGAAGAGAGAACATTCTCCATTAAACTCAATTTCCTCTCAACACCACTCCACACACCAGCTGCCAATACACTACATTACCCAGGGTGCAACAGAACCAGAGCGCCAACATGGTTTAGAATGACCCTTACTGACAAACTTGGGGCTGTACTTACTTGTAATGGAGTCTAAATGTAATATAGTACATCTAAGGTAGTTGAGATGTGGTCACTTTGCACTAGTGTTGCAGCACTGCAGATCGGTCATGGTCTCGGTATCGTCTCAGAATCTACCGCATTCTTTCTTGGTCGCCGTCCAAGAGGCCTCTGGATTATATTTCAAATGAGGGAAAATCACATTTCCTGCGCTGTATCAAAAAGGTTTGTTCACATTTACTGCAATAATGCAAAAACTCGCTTCAAATGCAACCAATAATTGATCTATTTCTAACTTGAGACTTCGAACGGTTGTCACGGCTTCCAACGGCTGAACGGCTTCCCTAGTGACCAGAAATCCTATCTAGCGATTTAGCGACTTTCCACAGCGACTTTCCATCTTGTCTGCTTCTCGATACAAACCGTCGTCTTGGTGATGACTCAGTCTTAGTTCAGCTGGTTTGGACTTCAACACTGCTTAGCACTGCCCCACAGACCCCTTCTCGACTCTTCCCACCCAAATACTGCCCAAATACTGCACTGTCCGTCACGACCATGCACTCCTGATCCCGGATCTTTTATTTACTATCGCTTTCGGACGAAAACATCTGCTCGAATGAATTCAATTTGAAATGTAATGGGCTTGCTGATGAAAAAAGGCTGGGATTATTTCGATGAAATCCTTGACCTTTCATCCCAGGTATTACATGATGTCGTTTGGGCCTTGCTCCGCCCCGGGACACGGGGGGGCAGATCGAGGGTTTAGGAGCCGCGCCGCGCTGCCATTGTCCGCGAGGGTGTGCGGTACGTTATCGGAACGTACATTAACATATTCGGTGGTTTTAATCATTCCGAGAGATTTCCTCCAAAGCTTCCAATCCACTTCAGTTGGCAGCCTAATCTACGAGCATCCCATATACTCTAGAACATTGACATGATGAAAGAGATCTGCATTGGTTCAAAGCCCTGGGATCCAAACTGCAAATAAACATATTTAATAGCTAAGCAACAACCTGTTAACAAAGACGATCTGGGATGGCCCAGTTTTTTGGATATGACTTGCCAGTGTGACCCTCCTCTTCCTCCTTCCTCTGTTCCTCTGCTCTGTTCAGCTCTCGGCTCATCTTGTAAATCTGACCTCCCCCCCCCCTCCTCCCCCTCCCCCCATGATGTGCCGGCTGTGCGGAAGGTGTTGTGGCGGTGATGTGTAGGGTGTGTGTATGTGTGTGTGTAGGGTGTGTGTGTGTGTGTGTTTGTGTGTAGGGTGTGTGTGTGTGTGGTGTGTGTGTGGGTGTGTGTAGGGTGTGTGTGTGTGCGTAGGGTGTGTGTGGCGGGGGAAAGCTGAGTCACTCTTCACAACTACATGGACAAATGACAAGATCAAATAATGTCCATCTTTTTTTATATCTCTCTCTCTCTTCTCTCTCTCTCTGTCTCTTCTCTCTCTCTCTCTCTCTCTCGTCTCTCTCTATCTGTCTCTCTCTATCTGTCTCTCTCTATCTGCTTCTCCATCACGCACATGCTCTCGGCTGTATCTCTCCCTGCTCCATCTCTCTATACATGTCTCTCTCCCTGCCTCGCTCAGTCTGTCATGTTATTGTCTCTGATTGGAAACTGTAACTCCCTCTGTCTTCGCAGCGCCTCCGTGGATAATGATATCCTATCACTACTGCTTAGGTGAGGCTGATTGCCTCCTTGAAATCTCCTCGCACGCTGCTGCCGCAGGAGACAGAGGCAGATGAAGAAAACAAATATTTAAACTGGCTAAACAATGTCTCCAAAATCCATACAATAGCGACGCTATTTATGGGTTTAGTCTGTGAATTAGCTTGATGTTCAACAGAGGATTCCGTTTCTGCTGCGTGGAACATCTCTCGCTCCTCTCCCTCTCTCTCTCTCTCTCTCTCCTCTCTCTCTCCTCTCTCTCTCTCTCCTCTCTCTCATCTCTCTCCTCTCTCTCTGTCTTTTCCTCTTTCTTTCCCCCCTCCTACAGCGTCAGGGTGAGGTGTTGTGACAGATGTTGAGACCGGGGGTGGGGGCAGGGCTAAGTTTAGCCTGGGCCCTTCTAATAGGTCAGCTCCAGGTCAGGCAGCCACTGTGATAATAGCCACTGTTCTGTACACCTCTACCGCTCCATCCCTCCAGTCCTCCATCCCTCCACCCCTCCACCCCTCCCCTCCACCCCTCCATCCCTCCAGTCCTCCAGTCCTCCAGTCCTCCATCCTCCACCCCTCCAGTCCTCCACCCCTCCAGTCTCCATCCCTCCACCCCTCCACCCCTCCACCTCTCCACCCCTCCATCCCTCCAGTCCTCCATCCTCCAGTCCTCCACCCCTCCAGTCCTCCATCCCTCCACCCCTCCACCCCCTCCACCCTCCACCCCTCCTCCCTCCAGTCCTCCAGTCCTCACCCCTCCGTCCTCCTCCCTCCACCCCTCCAGTCTTCCATCCCTCCACCCCTCCACCTCTCCACCCCTCCACCTCTCCACCCCTCCATCCCTCCAGTCTCCAGTCCTCCAGTCCTCCAGTCCTCCACCCCTCCAGTCCTCCATCCCTCCACCCATCCAGTCTTCCATCCCTCCACCCCTCCCCTCTCCACCCCCTCCTCCCTCCAGTCCTCAGTCCTCCAGTCCTCCAGTCTCCAGTCCTCCAGTCCTCCAGTCCTCCAGTCCTCCAGTCCTCCAGTCCTCCAGTCCTCCAGTCCTCCCCCCTCCACCCCTCCAGTCCTCCAGTCCTCCATCCCTCCACCCCCTCCCTCACAGCCAGAGAAAGGGCCACATCTGGCCCTGTTTGCCATTAAGTTGCTGCCAAAGAGAGATGCTTCTGTACACACACCTGCACAAACACGTACACACACCCTATATACACACACCCTTTACGCACCCTATATACACATACACCGTATATACACACACACGCACCCTATATACACACACCCTATATACGCACGTCCTTTACACACCCTGTCCGTATAGAGGACATCCTTACCCAGACTGTCTGCATATAGATATGTAGTATATTATCAGATCAATCTTTATTCGTGCAGTCGTGCTTTAGCATGACTGTAAATACCTGTTCATGCAGTAACTGTAAATGAACCTCATATCGCACACAGCTCCGCTTGACTCGAGCATTTAAGACAAGTTAATATCAGTCATCCAGCCATCTGCGTTATTAACCATTGGCGTGTGTGAACACCAGGAGCAGTCTGGGGTGTGTGTGTGTGTGCGCTGCATGGGGGGGGGCGACTACCCCGACACGAAGACGGCATATTGAAATTGAAGCCAGGAGGTGTAGTGAGTTTCTGCTTTCATGTCGAAGGGAGAGACATGACAGATATTGTGTGCCTGGATACCTCTGCAGACCCTCAGTGATTTACTGTAGCCGGGCCCTTTTCTGCTCTCCTCTCACGCTGAACATGTCTGGAATAACTCTCTCCTTCCATCCTCCACTCACCGCTCACAGCCTTTTTCATACTCTACTACCGTCCCCTCTCTTTCCCTTTTTTCTCAAATTCTCCTCGTTCTATTCTCTCTCTCTCCTCGTCCCCCTCCCTCTCTCTCCTCGTCCCCCTCTATCTCTCTCTCTCTCTCTCTCCTCTCTCTCTTCCACTCTCCTTCTTCTCCTCTCGACATCTATCCTCCTCCATTTCTCCTCTCTGTATCTCTTCCCTCTCTCTCGCCCTCTCGGTCACTCTCCTCCTCCCTCCCTCCCTCCCTCCCTCCCTCCCTCCCTCCTCCCTCCCTCCCTCCTCCCTCCCTCCCTCCCTCTCCCTCCCTCCCCCCCTCCCTCCCTCCCGTCCCTCCCTCCCTCCTCCCTCCCTCCCTCCCTCCCTCCCTCCCCCCTCCCTCCCTCCCTCCCTCCCTCCCCCTCCCTCCCTCCCTCCCTCCCTCCCTCCTCCCTCCCTCCCTCCCCTCCCTCCCTCCCTCCCTCCCTCCCTCCCTCCCTCCCTCCCTCCCTCGCCCCAGAAGGGTGTCAGCTCTCAGCAGGGCGTCCATTTTGAAAGTACCCTCGGCTCCTCTCCAGTGGGCGTCTGCTGAGGACAGAGAGATGGAGAGATAACGGAGGGGCACTGGAGGACAAGAGAGGCGGAGAGAGAGAGAGAGAGAGAAGGAACGAGGGACCGAGAGGAGAAAGAGATGAGAAAGGGAGAAGGGAAGAAATGGCGAGGAGGGGAAGAGAGACAGAAGCAAAGATTCCGCCGGGAAAGCAAGTCACGAAGACGAAGTGTTCCGATTTCCCCCAAATCTCCCGCGAGAGATCAGCTGTTCGCACAGTCCAAAATTATCATCCGAGGTAAAGCTCGTTTCACCATTTCTTAATCAATCAGACCAAATAAAATATAGGATCTAATAAGCCTGGTGGAGGCTGTGCAGGATGGAGAGTGCCCCGGCACACGTTTAAGGGCAGAGAATCAGTGAAATATGAACATGAAACGTCTCTTCCTTATTTGTTATTCATGCATGAGCTTCAAGCGCTCCGGTTTCATTCATATACATACTTCAAATGATTTAGAAATCAGGCCTCGGGGGGAGGGTGGGCGATGGAGGAGAGGGTTATGGGGGGGGGTTACGGGGGTGTGGGGGGGGGGTGGACAGGAGAAACACCCTCCTGGTTCTTCAGAGCCTCTGTAATTATTTCTCGGCAGTCCAGATGGACGGCCCGAGGCTGATGAAAGCCCCAGCAGGTCCTGGGGTCCTGAGAGGACGGCGTTGCCTCCTCCACGAGCCCCTCCATCACCGAGGCATCATGGGAAATCTCTTCTCTCTGCAGCTGGATGCTCCTCGGCACTTCCCGTTCTTCTCTCGGAGATGGATTTTCTAAAGAGCGAGTCTCTGAGGTCATTTCCTGCCCAGGCGTTCTTGTTCCTGTTTCGGTACGAGCTGCCTCGTCATCCTCTCATTCCTTTGGGGGAGAGGTTCTCTTAACCACACCCCCCCTCCTAA
>CAEFZP010000262.1:55000-80232 GCA_903064625.1 Mallotus villosus | reverse complement strand
GATCTATAATACGACGTCTAGTAGTCTCTCTCTCTTCTATTCTCTCTCTCTCTCTCTCTCTCTCTCTCACCACACACTCACTCTCTCCCTCTCTCCTCTCTCTTTCTCTCCTATCCCCTGCTCTCTCTCCTCTCTCCTCCTCTTCTCTCTCTATCTCTCTCTCCTCTCTCTCTCGGTTGCCCACTCCACTGAAAAAGACACAGAAAGCTCCAGTCCCCCCTAGTGCGTGTCCTACTCCTCTATCTCCTCCCTTTCACTCTCTACCCTCTCTCTCCCTTACTCACGCTTGCCATTCTACCCTACACCCGTGACTCATCCAGGAGCCCTGATGGATATCAAATCAAATCTGTTGTCTCAGTGAGTGTGCGTCGAGGTGTGTGTGCTCGCGCGCGTGTACGCTCCCTGGACGTTCGAGACGCTTTTACAACCCCTGCCTCTGTTGTGCTCCAACACAACAGTCTGTGGAAGGAGTCACAACCCCAGAGGAGAAGAGGAGAGAGACGAGAAGAGAGAGAGATGAGACGAGCCGAGCCCGAGGGAGAGAGAGAGAGAGGGAGATGAGGAGAGTGAGAGAGAGAGGAGGAGAGAGATGAGGAGAGGAGAGAGAGAGGAGCAGAGAGAGAGAGAGAGAGATAGAGAGAGAGAGATCAACAGAAAGAGAGAGAGAAGGAAGGAGAGAGAGAGCAGGTGGGAAGGGTAATTGCGCCACGACAACATCCTACACAGGGACGGATGAGGGGAGATGAGCGTAGAGATCTCTGTGTGTGTATCTGTGTCACGTGACTGGGAGAGACCTGAAGGCGGTTACCGTGGAAACCAAAGTGGCACATGACCTGTTGCTGTGTCAGCTGTGTGGCCTTGCCCTTCCCTCCATTATGTTTATGTGTGTGTGTGCGTCTCAGACCGGAATGAAATAGTCCTTAAGATCTTCTCAGTACGTTTGCTTGTGTCTCCTTTAGAGGCATCTATTTGATGGATCTATTCAACTAAACATCATTTACCAATCATATCTATCTATCCATCAGCGTCTGTCTGTCTGTCTGTCTATATATACTCATATTACATAATGTCTCCATCCATCCATGCATCCATCCATTCAATATTAATCTTAAACAAAAAAATCCCAAAAACTGAGTCAAAATGGCAAGAACGTTCTGATTCATAAAGTCATAGTGACGCAAGAATATATATTTTTTTTGCAAATGTTGAACGAAAGATTTTTTTTACATAAACATACAGTGCATGCACACACACACACACACACACTTGGGGTACTGTTTCCACATATTACAGCAAATGCAGTCTAGGAATAAAGTGTGTATGCTGGACAACATCAGGCCTTGATATCACTGCTACAGCACTCACCTGGAAGCAACAGGCTGCTGGAGGAGGAACAGAAGTGCTTCTGAAGTCCCAAGCATATGAAACACTGCCACCTACTGGCATTACTAGGCCATCGCGGCCTCCACAACTCATTTGAACACGTCTCAATTCTCGAGCCCAGCCAAGAGTTTCTGAACGGCAAAGAAATGTTACAAAATACATAGAAAAAGGAAACAGTGTTTACAATGATCCAAAATAAACGTAATTTATTTTAGGGTACAGAGATACTGGAATCAACACTTGAAATATACATGATGTTTGACCCTTTAAAATATACATTTCGTAATACATTACATAGAAAGTATCGTACAATTAAATTAAGTTAAGAATGTACCCTATTCAAAAAAATACATTACATTGATTCAGAAATAGACAGATGTTATGGGGGTGGCAAAACGAAACTTTAGCCGGGCCCTTAACCGTTCTGTCCGACTTTGAGCTCTTTCAACACACGTGGTGGATGTTGCCATGACGTTTCCTTTTCCTCTGATTGGTCGGTTTCGACTTCTGTCTGTTCCTAATTTTAGATCCTGTTTCTACTTTCTAGTCCAGTGGGGGTGAAAAGACAAAGCATGTTCTCAGCATGTTCTCAGCATGGGGGATGAAGCAGGACCTTAACTAATCTATGGTTGGTCTCAGCCGTGTGTGTTCATGTGTGTTCATGTGGTGTGTGTGTGTGTGTGTGCCTCACCCGCTGTGTCTCTCGGTTCCATCCCGACTCCCCGCCGTGAACCCTGAAAGCCGTATCACGAACAACACAGCAGCACGGTGAGGAGAGAGGACAGAGAGAGAGAGAGAGAGAGAGAGAGAGGCTTCATGCCTGCAGTATCTGATGGTGTCAAGCTGATGAAAGGGGGCCTTTGGAAATCCCCAAAGCACGGGTCTAGACCTGCCCTGGGGCCAGACTAAAGATTTACCAAACCACAGAGAGACAGGAGCCTTCACACAACCACATATAACCATAACAGAGACACAGTCCCCATACACCCTCACACACACATGCACACACTGGCTCTCTCTCTCTCTCTCTCTCTCTCTCTCTCTCTCTCTCTCTCTCTCTCTCTCTCTCTCTCTCTCACACACACACACACAGACAAGAAGCAAAGCATGACTGATGTCGAAGACGAAGAGAAGAATTTGTCGACACGACAGCTGTGTGGAATGGGCAGATTGATGAAGTGTGTGGTATGTCGTGTGTACGTGTGTGTATGTCTGTGTGTGTGTACGTGTGTGTGTATGTCTGTCGGTCAGCACTACTAAACAGACCAGTGAGCAGCGGTGAGTTCTTAGCGAGCGCGACGCTAAACCACAATCCCTGTTTTATGAGCACAGTTCATCCTCAAATTGGGGGTTGTTTGTTGTAACGTTTGCTTTTCTCCAAACAGCCATTTAGCTAATCCTAATCTCTGTCTTTGAAGACTCCACGGACCGAATCCAGCAATTATAGCGATCGCTGATTGGCTCTTGTAGACAGGAAGTCAAACATCGAAGTCATGATTAAAAAGGACATTCATGTGGCACCATCTTTCCTATCAGCATTATAATAGTGACTTTGTTCCTATTTTTGTATATTTTGTTGTAAAGATATGCTAATATTTACATCAAACTATTTCCTGGGTTGATGTTATGATTTCCGTACAGAATTGACTGTACATTATTCTGTGTTTCTATAAACTCGGACCTACATCGTGCAGTAAACTTCATTCCAAGCATTTTTTGGAAAACAATCGGACACATCAATATTCCACGTCCCCTGTTCCCTGGTGTCCTGTTGGACAAATCCTCTTCATCTCCGTGACACTAAAATAACCTTCATGAAGATTTTGGTGTCGTGGTGCAAAAATGGTCGCACGAACCATCCGGATGAGTGATTTGGTTGATTTGAATCGTCCTCCGGGGCTGCTGGTCAGTCAGCCTCCAGGTGCTGGCAGTGTGCGTGGGCCCCTCGCCCCAGAGCCAGGCTGCTCCTCTGGGGGCCGTCCCAGCCGGATCAGCCTGTGGAGGTGGCTCCACGCGTAAGCCAGCCTCCCCGCCACCAGGTCCAGAGCCCCGGGGGGCACGCCGGCCCACAGGTTCACCCCACAGGCCGCCCCCCATCGCGGCTGCCTCCTTCACCAGCCTGGGGAGAGCCACGGAGTCTGGGAGCCCGCCGGCGGAGCCTCGCCCCCAGGAAGAGATGCTGGAGGCTGCGCTCCTGGAGACTCTCCCTCAGGCCCCGGAGAAGGTCTTCCACCCTGGCCACCAGGTGGCGCTCTCCCAGGACTCCGTGGCGAGGAGCAGGCGCAGCCAGGCGGTTTTTAAGGCGTAGGAGGAGAGTACGGACCTCCAGAGGGCCCCGCCCTGGCTGTCCAGGGCCCGGCCCCCCAGGTCCCGGATGGCCTGGACCAGCTGGAGACAGCGGAGGTGACAGGAGCCCTGGGGGACGCGTCCCTCAGCCAGCCCAGGAGCTTCTGCTCCTGCCGGGGGAAATACAGCGTCCACGAGTCCCTGTGACCTCTGGCCTCGGACGGGGAGAGGTTGAGGGGAGGCTCGGTGGGAACAGGAAGAGTCCGTCGCCAGGGGGAGGGCGGGCAGCAGGCGTATCGCCATGGAGATGTGGCAGCACACGTAGTCGGGAGCGCGGCGTGAGGCGGAGCTGGAGGCGGTCCTCGGCGAGCGTGAGGCTCAGCGTGCAGCGCTGCTCGTACTGGTAGCGCAACGGTCGCCAGGCAACGCTGGACCGCCGGGGTAGAACCAGCGGACGACGGACTCCGGGGTCAGTCTGTAGGCTCCGCCCCCCGTGGCCCCGCCCCCTGACCCGTGGGAGGAGCTCGGCGGCGAGCCTCGAGGGTGTAACCGTAGGAACGTGTCGGCGAAAGGGCGGTTTTTGCGCACCCACTCCTCGCGCCGAGGGGTTCAAGGCTGTAGGAGCGAGGTACAGACCATCGTGCTCCTCCTGACTCCATCTCCCCATCTCTCCTCCCTGCTCCTCTCCCTCTCTCCTACCCTGCTCCTCCAATCCTCTCTCATTCTCATCTCCCCTTCTCCTTACACAATTATCTCCCTTTCTTACCACATCCCTTCTCTCCACATCTTTTCCCTTCATGCATAACCCTCCCTTGTCCTCCTTGTTTCACTTCCCTTTGTCCACCCTTCCCTCTTCCCCCTTACTCTCCCTCCTATCCTTCCCTTTACTTCTGCCCTTTTTCCTCCTCTCCTCCCTCTCCTCCCCTCCTCCTGCCTCCTCTCCGTCGCCTTGCTCTCCTCCCTCCTCTCCTGCCCCTCCTCTCCCTCCCTCCTCTCCTGCCTCCTCTCCTCCCCCGCCTCTCTCCGTCCTCCTCCCTCCTCTGCCGTCCCCAGGTGACTCTGGGCTCCAGTCGGAGGCCCCGGGGCAGCCTCAGAGGAACCAGGATGTCGAAGCCGTCTGGAGAGCCCACCTTGTGCTCCTCGTACGAGCTGCCCACCTGGAAGCACACGGCGGAGGGTTCCCGTGAGCAGCGACATACACATCCAAGAAGCAGGCGTCTTTTTTGACACTTCATACGAAAATCGTCTGACTGATTTGTTTACGATGCAGTTCATTGTCTGACAATGCTGTCGTTAGGGAAATTCCCGACGGACACACGTGTCCCAGATACCCACCGCCCCCCTCCAAACCCTTAAAACACCAAGGCCCAGTTTCCCAGACATGGATCAAGACTAGTCCTAGCCTTAAAAACGTTTCCAATGGAGATCTTCACTGAACTAGGCTTAACCCCTGTCGGGGGAAACTGGGCCTAAATCCATTCAACACAACTTACTTGGAGAAAGTCTCCGCGAAACGCCAGGGAGGATTCGGGGGGGGCGTCGGTGCGTCCGGCCCTCACCAGGTCGCCCACCAGCTTGGCCACGTTGGCCTTGCTGTGGCCCACCACGTGGGGCGAGAGACGCACCCAGCGCTCGTAGTAGTCGTCCAGGAGCTCCCGGCGAGACAAGCCCGATTTGGGGTGCGTGTCGGCGGGCTCAGAGGCTCCTCTCCTCGCCCCCGCCGGGCGACCGGAGCAGAACCTGATGGAGGCGGTGGACAGTGTGGGACATTGATGAGCGGATGTCATGTGTCGTTCATACGTTCATTTGTTGGTTAGTTCATTCAAGCATGGTTATACTGTCGCTGATGATGATCAGTTAGGTTAGGTACCGATAAATGTAGGTGTAGGTTTGTTCAACTCAGAAGTACAAAATCTATAAACATTGCGCAGAAAATATTCTATTATATACTGTATATTCAGACTCAAGCAATTTTGTACAAATCTGCCTCGTACTCTAAGTAAAGGCCTAATGCAACGTTTTCGAAGGACTATTCAAAACACACCCAGAAGAATACTTCCTCCATGTTCAAAGGAAACCAGTGACATCAGCTGCCCCTTTGTCGACACATCAAAGTTCCATTGATTTCCATGGTTCTGAATTTGCATCGCGGTACCACAATGACTCTTCAATTTTGTTTTACACACAAACAAGTATTTTGACCACAGACAGTGACAAAGACAATGTGGGTGTGTGTGTGTGTGTGCGTGTGGGTGTGTGGGTGTGGGTGTGGGTGTGTGTGTGGGTGGGGTGTGGTGTGTGTGTGTAGTGTGTGTGCGGCAGAAGGCAGAGGAAGATGATGACGATGTACCTGAGGAACAGATAACAAGCCACGACAGCCAGGATGAGTTTGGCCAGGGAGAGGAGGACCGGTGGCGCCTGGTCGTTGCAGGCCTCCTCCCTGGCCTCTTGCCCGGGTTCGGGGCCTGCTTCTGGGCTTAGTCTGTGCGCCACGTGGTGTAGGACAACCAGGCCAGTCAACACGCAGGTGAAGAGAGGCCAGAAGACCCTGAGGTTCAGCGTGTACACGCTCATCCTTCTGCTTTTCCTCCCGCCTCCTCCCTCCTTGGTTTCGTCTCTCGGTGTCTCCCTCCGTGGCCCCCGTCGGTTTGTTCTCTCTCTCGTGTGGGGTAGACTTGGGGAACGAGGCTGGAGGCTTGTGACCCGGCCTGCTGTGACTAACCATGACGAACGCACGCCCGCGCCAACGCGGTTGTGAAGCCGTGAGGACACGCGCACACACGCCTGCTCCAGATCCTCGGGAACCGGCCAAGCTCCACGTCTCTCTCTCAGGTCTCCCTCCTTACTCTCTCTATATCTATCTTGAGGTCTCAATACATCAATCTCTATATGTGATCAGTACTCTGATCTCTACTATCTCTCTATCTAGCTCTCTATCTATCTCTCGTCTCTCTTGGTCTCCCTCTCTATCTCTCTCTACTCTCTCTATCTCTCTCTCTCTCTCTCTCTCTCTTGGTCTCCCTCTCTCTCTCTCTCTCTCTCTCTCTCTCTCTTGGTCTCCCTCCTTCCTCTCCCCAGCACTCCCTCTCTTTCACCACGTCTGAGTCACTTCGGTGACTCTTCCTCTCTCCTTCTTCGCTCCTCGAGAGAATCGTCGGCTCCTGGGACTTCTTCGCAAGTTCTGTTTGAAGAAAAACTGTAGCTCGCAGTCTGACGAATGTTCTCGTCCAAAGTTGTCAAACTCTCTCTTCCTCCTGTTCTGCTAGCGGAGTGAAAACGTGTTTCGAGTTCCTCTTCAGTTCACAGTAACAGCTGGAGTGCAGGCAATTCTCCGTCCACTTAACTCACTCAGAGAGTTTGAAAATCCCCCTTTCTCTCTTAATTCTCTCTTCTCTCTCTCTCTCTCTCTCTCTATCTCTCTCTCTCTCTCTCTCTCTCTCTCTCCCTCTGTCTCTCTCTCTCTCTCTCTTTCTCTCTTCTCTCTCTTTGTCGCTTTCTCTCTCTGTGTCTCTCTCTCCACGCTAAAGCAGAGGGTGGCTTTCCAGCAGTGAGCTCAGAGGAAATGCCAGACGTTTGAGAGAGGAATTTTAGTTTTTTTTAAGAGAGAGAGGGAGAGAGAGGGACAGAGAGAGAGGGGGAGAGAGAGAGAGAGAGGGAGAAGAGAGGGAAGAGAGAGAGAGGACGAGAGAGAGAGAGAGAGAGAGAGAGAGAGGGAGGAGAGGGAGAGAGGGAGAAAGGGAGAGAGGGAGGGGAGGGAGAGAGAGGGAGAGAGGAGAGAGGAGGAGAGAGGAGAGAGAGAGAGAGAGGAGAGAGAGAGGAGAGAGAGGAGAGAAGAAAGGGGGGGTGGGTATAAACAGTCCTCCCTCCTCCAGCCTCTTAAAGAGACAGATACATTATTACAACATACATGTGCTCGAGACCAGGGGCTCCAAATTGTGAGCTACTTTAAAATAATGAAAGTGGCTGAGATCTACTCATGTCTGTCATTACTCACAAATCCGCAGAATCGAACCACTTTTGGGTTAAAACATGTTTCACATCAACAGCGTGTCAAATGTACGTTCTGAACGCGTGTAATACATCGGAACAACAAAAGTCATAGAACACATGAACTATTTCGACCCATGACTTTTGTTTCTCAAACGTTTACTTGTTATATGTGTTAATGTAACCACATCCCCACGTGTCACGCGTCACCTCCGCCGCCTCGTCATGTGATCACCACGCATGGATAATAAGAGCATTCACTCTTCCCCACGGCTCGGGAGACGACACTGTATCACTTGAGTCCTCCGACTCCTCACATCGGACTGAAAACCATTTGCATAGGCAGAGTGAACTCTCCCACAATAAGGTCCAGTGTGTCTGTAGGGCCCTCCGCTACACTGGCCTTTCAGAGCAGGACAGTAGACTGTACTATGTCTATAAGTCAAAAACATCCTCTGCATTGGGCTTTTCTGGTCACTGTTATGCATTGTCTCCATTTGAGTATGTAGCGCTTAGACATGACAAGGTGCCATGCATACTCACTTGACGTCCAAAGTATTTGGACTGGTATATGAGCGTTTGACGGCGTTGGCAAATAGCCATTGAGTCCGTCTTGAACTGTAGTTAGGATCAAAATTGTAGCGAAACAGACGTTTCCTTAGACCACCAGCAGCTCGGCCCTCCTTCCCTCTTTATGTGTGGACCGCTTCCCCTGTCCACAGTGGCCTGGGGTCTGTGACATAGGAGGCCATGGTCTGCCTGTGCTCGCCTCGAACAGGTCTGGGAGCCATGAGAGAGAAAGGTGGGTGGGCGGGGCAGAGAAACAAGTCTGAATGATGCTTCAGGCAGGAAGTTCTGACACACTTTATTGTGAGGAGGCGACTAGAAAGAAAGTGATGCCCGTTTCTGCAGTGGTACTGGAGCCATGTCGGGGTGCGGGTGACTTCCTGGTGTTACAAAGAGCGCAATGGCCCTGTCGAGGCCTCCGAGTCTCCTGCCTGAACCAGCTCTAAGGCCTCCGAGTCTTCTGCCTGAACCAGCTCTAAGGCCTCCGAGTCTCCTGCCTGAACCAGCTCTAAGGCCTCCTAGTCTCCTGCCTGAACCAGCTCTAAGGCCTCAGAGTCTTCTGCCTGAACCAGCTCTAAGGTCTCAGAGTCTCCTGCCTGAACCAGCTCTAAGGCCTCCAAGTCTCCTGCCTGAACCAGCTCGGCCCCATTTGAATGTATCCAAAGTGTATGCAATGGCTGAAGATAAGCAGTTCTGTGTTTGCTGATGAAACAGCTGAGAAGGTGAGACTGGAGGACACTCCAGTGTTCCGTCATGGCTGCTTTGGTGGTGTGTGGACAGCAATCATTTGCACGCACACACACAGAGACGCACTAGGTCTCTCTGACACACACACACACACACACACACACAGACGCACTAGGTCTCTCTGACACACACACACACACATGCCCGTGCATGCACAAGTACCCCCCCCAAAAAAGCCCAAAACCCACACACCATCTTCATCCATTGTCCCTGCAACATACATATTACAATGCATCACTGCCATTTATAGCATCATCAAACAGGAAGTGCTTTTGGTCATGTGACAGGAAAACAGGAAGGTGAGAGACACAGTATGTGGTCCCTAATCTGTTCAACAGAGTTACATTTGAAATGACAGGATCGTATGTTTGGAGGTTGACTATGGTCACAACAGTGAGGGTTGAGGACTTGGCTTATGCTTACGCTTATGCCAATTGTACTTCACATCTAATGTGTTGGCATCATTTGGCAAATGAACTGCATTACTATTCGCCTGACCATGAGTTGTACACGATGTAGACAGTGTGTACTGTACCCTTACATAGGACTAGTTCTCCATTCCAACCCAGTATCAGCCCAGCTCACCATCACATGACGGGTGTCTGGTGTGGGCGGGCCCTCTGGCTAGGTGGCGGTTGTGGAAACTCTTAACAGGCTTTTTCCTCTTCTAACAGACCGGCCCTTTTAAATCACTACTGAATGGGGGATGTGGGTCATAATGACCTCAGTGATAGATGTTGCTTCTGACCTAAGCGAGGAAGGGAGGGAAGGAGAGAGGGAGGGAAGGAGAGAGGGGGGAGGGAGGCAGGGAAGGAGGGAGGGAGGGAGGAGAGAGGGAGGGAAGGAGAGAGGGGGGAGGGAGGCAGGGAGGCAGGGAAGGAGGGAGGTAGACAGGGAGGCAGGGAAGGAGGCAGGGAGGCAGGGAGGGGGGAGGGAGGCAGGGAAGGAGGGAGGGAGGCAGGGAGGCAGGGAAGGAGGCAGGGAGGCAGGGAAGGAGGGAGGGGGGGAGGGAGGCAAGGAAGGAGAGAGGGAGGGAGGGAGGTTATGGTAATGAGAAAGTATAAGTGATTCTATGGATGAGGGCCTCCATCACCGCCTTCTCTAGCTATTATTAAAAGGTATTCTTATTGCGTATCTGCTGAGGGTCCGATGGGTGAGAGTCTAGGGGGCAGTTCCCAGTTATGAACGGGGAGTGGAGATGTTGAACTAAATTCCTTTCATGTTTCTTCACTATAACGCATGACAGTCTACGTTGTGTATCAATATGTGTATTAAATGCTCCTCCTTCACTAATGCTAATGTGATAGGTCAACTGTTGCCAGTGCTGAGGAGAATAACTGGCTTTGACATTTGACATTTCCCACGAGCCTTCACTTCCCAGACGTCTTTTTATAGACCAGACCAGTTCCATGTCAACGGCGAGTTTTTCAAATTCACTCCACTTTGAAAAGCGGTTAGGGAGCGATAAGCACCTCTCCAGTCCATTTAACTCTTTAAGGATGGACAACTAAGACACCTTGTCAGATATAACCCCACATTCAAAACGTGTCTCCAAGGACTAAAGAACCTTTTGGCGGGAAAGATGTGACTGAGTTCCATGTTTGGAAACTAGGGTTGCATCACGTTTGGGGAGCAGGCTGTGAGACGGGACTGTTAGAGACCTCCCCTCTCTGCTGAAGAGCTAACCCAAACACACACTCCCCAACACACTGTATACAGTAGAGGGATCAGGTTACCAATACTCAGTGTGTGTGTGTGAAAGAGAGAGAGAGAGAGAGAGAGAGGGAGAGAGGGAGAGAGAGAGAGAGAGAGAGAGAGTGAGGGAGAGACAGAAATAAAGATAAATAAATAGTAGATATAGAATGAGATAGTTGTGTGTTAGACATGTCCGTGTGTGTGTTTGTGTGTGTGTGTGTGTGTGTGAGAGTCTGTGTGTGTGTGTGTGTGTGTTGGCTCCCTGGGATTTCAGCCCTGCTGTTTCCCGCTGGGACGGGGCACCTTGGGAACGGATGGCACAGGGATGAGGTCATGAGAAACCCTGGCGAGGACAGACTCCCTGTAGCCCGTCTAGAGCAGCCCGGCCCAGCTGCTGGTTCCCTGTCTCACCACCGCCCCACACCCTGCCTGTCTCACCTACTGTCTGTCAGTCTCACCACACCCTGCCTGTCTCACCTACCATCTGTCAGTCTCACCACACTGCCTGTCTCACCTACCGTCTGTCAGTCTCACCACACCCTGCCTGTCTCACCTACTGTCTGTCAGTCTCACCCCCCCACACCCTGCCTGTCTCACCTACCATCTGTCAGTCTCACCACACCCTGCCTGTCTCACCTACCATCTGTCAGTCTCACCCCCCCACACCCTGCCTGTCTCACCTACCGTCTGTCAGTCTCACCACACCCTGCCTGTCTCACCTACTGTCTGTCAGTCTCACCCCCCCACACCCTGCCTGTCTCACCTACCGTCTGTCAGTCTCACCACACCCTGCCTGTCTCACCTACCGTCTGTCAGTCTCACCACACCCTGCCTGTCTCACCTACCGTCTGTCAGTCTCACCCCCCCCCACACCCTGCCTGTCTCACCTACTGTCTGTCAGTCTCTAACTCTGTCTCTAACACCCTCTAACTCACTGTGTTCATATCAGTCACACCACGCTCCTAAATCTTACCAATGCCACCTACTGCAGAGGTATGTCCCTGCATGGTATGTGTTGTGTGGTAATCAAGCCCCCCCCCTCTCTCACCCCCTCCCTTATCCTGGGCTCCAAGCTGCTGCACCACACAACAATGAACAATTTCCTAATGAAAATACATTTTAAAAAGACAAAAGAATGAACTTATAAAACCAGATCAAATCAAACCAGTGGTTCTGGAAGAGTCAATCTGTGAGAGTGCTTGTGCCAGACTAGTGACTGTATACCTGGGGCCCAACACAGCCAACGCTGTGAACATTTTTCCTTTAAGTAAAGAGTCTTGACACCTGAAAATCCTCGTACATCAAGTTCTGTCAAGATGTATAAACACTGCCCACACAAACAGGGCAGATTGTATTTATGTTGTCTGTCGTCTTGTGACTGCATGTACACAACCTCCTCGTCTGCACCTCACCAACTCCTCCTATATGTCCCTACACACGGCTGGTAAAACGCCCATCATTAGAGGGGTTTCCACATAAATGTCTTGAACTCAGTCTGAACAATGAGTGCTATTTGTGACAGGAAATGTCTACTTTAAGACAGTGAAGTGATAGTTGTTGATGATGGTATATTTGAGGCCAGTGCAGCTCCTGTCGCTTATGAATCACAGCAGATGCTGCTGTTATACTGCCCTCTTGTGGTCCTCTAACATCATTGCCAACCACCCCGAATCTGCTCAACAGAAACCCACACTATACCAAGGGCAGTGAGGGTATAGAGAAGTAAAGCTACACAAAGCTACACAAAACACCACCATTCAAAGCTAAAACAAGTACATGTTTATTACTGCACTTTGCACTTTTACAATTTGTCTAAAAAGATCCACGATCCATGAATCAATGACACAAACAAAACGACCATGGAAAACACCCAGAAAACATTCTGCTTTGAAAGCAGTCTTTGGATTCAAACACATTGGGATGTGTGTCCAATCAGGTTCGCTGACAGCAGGGAGGAAGACACAGGATTTGGAGACCCTGAAAGAGCCCTTCTGCCTTCCTTCGTCCTTCCCTTGAACACGACTAGTGAGGTATGAACATGTGCTCCTGTACAAAGCTCTGTTCACTTTGGGCATGGAGAAAAAGTTCTGTTACAACAGCTCTGGTTTGTAGAAACGGATGAGCTAGATTCGCTCCGAAGCATAGATTGCTGCTTTGCATCCGACCTGTATAACGTTCTTTAGAAGCCAATAGCCTGGTACCTAGAGCAGGGACAGCGAAAGGGAGACACCAGTGAAAAACAACCTTAAAGACTTAACATAGCACAGCTCAACAACACGTAAACCAACCCCAACACTGTGCTGAAAACGTAGTTAGGTCCAAATCCTTATGGAGTTTGTAAGAGTGGCGTTTGTGTTTGTGGCGTGCGCACGGTGAGAACTCACTGATTCAGCGTTGTGTTCCAGCGCAGTGTCATGGTGGGCCATCTCGTCGTCACGGAGATCTTTAATCAGCTAGCAGAGGAACAGCCGGGGGACTTCAGTCACCACAGGATCATGGCAAAACTGAATGTATACATACTGTATGTGTGTGTGTGTGTGTGTGGTGTGTGTGGGGGGGGGGTATGTATGAAGGCACGTATATGCAGTGTATACAGTATTATCTACCTACATGTATATCTATAACATTATTGTCAACTGAATGAGGTGTAGACTTGGACTATCTGGTACATCAACCCTCATCTTGGGTACATAGACACAAGCGGAAACTAGGGTGACACATTCATGCTTTCGTCTGTGGCCGCCGATCATAATCGGGAACGTTTTATTGTACATCTGTATTCCTTTGTGTTTTCGAGACGGTAGAAAGTGGAAAGCTGGTGGGGTGTTGGGGTCTGAACAGTGCTTGTTGTTGTTGTTGTAGCTTTAGCGTACTCCACGAGGGCACTGTGTCAGGTGACACTCTCCTGCTGATGCCCCGGTAGTGTTTCTAGACACAGCAACACGCTACGTGCGTGTGAGTTGCTTGTGTGAGTACAGGGAGGGATACAAGGTGACAAAGAATCTCTTGCTACATGGATCAGCAGGTTGTACTGTGTGGCCCCGTGCAGCAGCACTGTGTTGTCCGTGTACATACTTACAAAATATTTAGGATGATTTTAATTATAACAAAATGATTTTACTACTACGATATGCTTTGATAAAATATATATTCATGTAATATGGTAGTTATGTATTTACATTATAAGAGTGTTATTAACCTACTTATTACACACAAGCAGTGTAATATTTTTTTATGTGTTTTTTTAAGTGAAGCTTCCACAAACACTTGTACATCACTTACAATTCCCAAGCATGTGTCAAATTCAATGATGTAAGTGTCATGTGACTTAGGTCTATGGGACTGTCACTTGGGTGGTAAATTCTATCTATGTGTGATGAGTGTGACTAGCAGGGGGATGATGATTGGGTGTCAGTGTGTGTGAGAGACACACACACGACACACCTACACACACGACACACACACACACAGAGCAGAAGTGTTGTGTGCATACCGGTATGTGTGAGAGAGTCAGTGAGTGAGTGACCTAGAGTTTGTATGACAGATCGTGGGAGTGAGTGTGTGTGACTGAGTGAGTGTGTGTGTGTGTGTGTGTGTGTAGGACTCACCAGCAGCAGCTTAGTGTACTTCTCTGGGTCTGCCTCCATGAGTTCTCTGATCTGACTGTTGTAGTGCTCTGACACGCTCTCCTCCACTGCTACGGTGCACGCCATCGCCCCCTCCTTCCCTAGCAGGGCAGAGGAGGCTCCTACACACACACACGCACACACACACACACACACACACACACAAGCACACACACACACGCACACGCACACGCACACACACACACACACATACACACAAGCACACACACAAGCACACACACACATGAATCTGTGTCCTCTATAACCCCTAACCCTTAATGTAATTCTAAACCCAACACTAAATCTAACCCTAAAACCCTCTGAAAAGATGCATCGGAAAGTGCTGACCGTGGGCCTCTTACCCAGAGCGAAGCCAGCGATGTCCCACAGAGGCAGCAGGGCAGTGGGCCGGACGCGGTGCTCCCCCAGGATCTCATGGAACTTCTGCAGGTGGCTCTTTTCCTGATCCCACATCTCCTGCAGGGAGAGGGGCGTGCGATCATGACAACACTAGATCGTCTCCTGCAGGGAGAGGGGCGTGCGATCATGACAACACTAGATCGTCTCCTGTCACCTGGGCTGTCACCTGGGCTATCCCCTGGGCTGTCACCTGGGCTATCCCCTGGGCTGTCACCTGGGCTGTCACCTGGGCTGTCACCTGGGCTGTCACCTGGGCTATCCCTGGGCTGTCACCTGGGCTGTCACCTGGGCTGTCACCTGGGCTATCCCCTGGGCTGTCACCTGGGCTGTCACCTGGGCTATCACCTGGGCTATCACCTGGGACAGGACCGTCTACCTGTATGATGGCTCCCGCAGGTGTCTTCCCCAGCACGGCCATCTGTCCGGCGTAGATGCGGCTAGCGCCAAACTCCCCTGCGTGGTCCACGCGCAGCATGCGGTGCAGCATGGCCCGCTCCTCGCCGTCCAGCTCCGCGGGAAGAACGCCGTGGTGACACGACGCCCCGAGAGACACTAAAGCTGGGGTAGACACGGGGACACCATGACACAGGGACACGGGGAGTAGCTTCTGGCCTTCGTCGTGTACGGCACAGTACAGTAAGTATTCTTGAGTGGATTTAGCAGAATACAATGGGGATTACAGGACATGCATTTTTTGTAGTTCTAAGAAGAGCTTGTGGCAGTTATATTGCATCTAGTCCAGGATGCTTATCATTGAAAAGATGAAATCATTAACCACTGATTTAAAGAATTATATGACACTACAGTAAACTTCAGATTGCCTTTTAATCGTCAATAGAACCAAAGCTGCCAACTGAATTGACCCTAAATCGACATTAAATATTTTCTATGGCATCACCACAACCATTCATTCAGGTGATCCCCACTTTTAATCATTGGATCATTTGAACTATTATAGTGATACCAAGCATGCTCTTTACAAACTGTACAAACTTATGCTGACAGGTCATGCTGCTGCTGAAGTAGGCGTGCAATGCCGTGCAGTGTTATGTCATCTGTTATGAAACGGAATTGCTTACCTTGGTCATTTGAGCAAAGTTGCCGTGTTGGACGAAATGCCAAAGCTGCTGATTTGCTTATTAATATGCGCGGTTTCAGAACCTTGTGCATTTTTGGGTAATAATACTAATACTTAGTATGTCATTGAACTGACAGCAACACAGCAGCTCCAGTGACAACAGAAAGTGAGGCGCTTGTTAGTGACGTCGCGATATTACGATGAATGAGCCTGAGCCAGAAGTCTTGACTTCTGAATGGACACCAAATGTTGGCATTTGAAAATAATTGACTTCATGGTAAGAAATGGTGGATAGGTATGCTTGGTAGGAATACGCATTTCACATTTTATGCCTACACTTTGTTGCCATGTCAACTGAGTCATGTGGTGCCATGAAAAAAGTCGGGATAATCCACACGTCTGTGTGTGCAGAAACAAACATGGGAGAGTTTGATATTAATATTAAGCTTAGCCTTCACCATCACTGATTGCACTGATCATTTCTAATCAAAGTTGTCTGTATCAGTTTTGAAAAACAGGGGGCAGTCTTGGGCTCAAAAGTATTCTGTTTATATGACTGTGGAAAGGATGTCTCTGACACACTCACTCAGTTATGATTGTCTCTCTCTCTCTCTCTCTCTCTCTCTCTCTCTCTCTCTCAGAGAGATATAAGCATGGCACCACTGTCATTTAATCATCTCTAGAGCTGTCCCGTATTAATATATTAATATTTCCTCCTTTTGGTTAAGCATCAACCCTACCCAGATACAGTGTATCTGGTAACCAACTATTTACCTATGGAATCACGTTGGTCCAGTGCTCTATCCAAAACTGTGGTTCCCCAAACAGGTCCTGACTCATTTCTATGATTTCTGGTCTCGTACGTCACTCAAGTACTGTCAACCTTTTAGTTGTGTTCAGGTAAAGTGAACCAACATTGTCTGTACACACACGTGTACAGCTTACTGTCCGTAAACACTCCTGTTGCTTCATATTGACCGGAGGCATGTGAGCCCAAACCGTGTATGGGTTACCACCACATGGTTAACCACCGCTGATACGGTCGGCTTGCCCCTTTTTTAAGGCTTCTCAAACATTGTTATTGTTATGACTGAGGCTACAGTTCATTATTTATTACATGAACTCACAGGTGCCATCACCCTCACTGTGCTCTGGAGGGAAAGGGTGGTTCTTATGTGTGGTGAGAGAGAGAAAGAGAGAGAGAGAGAGGGAGAGGGAGAGGGAGGGAGGAAGGGGGTATCTTAGCAGTAAAAATATAGGTCAAATAAGATCGTTTATCACTCAAACGGTGGTGAACACGCTTCCTCTGTGGGAGAAGGTTTTTCCAAAATGGCGCCTTTCCTCTAGTAGCTTCTCGCCAAGCAAATTCCGGAAGGTTTTTCAAAGGCGGCTTCAACCGTACCTTCGAGAACAGTTCTATGAAAGCAGGTGCAGGGTTTATTTGAGGTCACTACTTACAGTCGATCCGGATGCACTTCCGGAGCACAACTAGGTAACGTATTTCTCTCTCAGATGTGAATCACCTCAGTCTACGAATGTTACCCTTAGTCAAGCTACATTCCCATATGCAGTCTAAGCACCATGTCAATTTGCCTATTTCTTTCAAAATAGCAGATGCTTTATGTTGTCATTTATCATTGTTAAGGTACAAATGTTGGTTGGGATATAAAAAGAGAAATGGTTAACACATTAGAAGGAAAGAAGATTCCCACCGAAAGATCCCACCTTTTGGTGACATTTTTGGTAACATTTATAGAACTGATGTTGTTGTTTTAAACAACTGAAAACTGTCTCCCTCATGGCTTTTTGTTGTTGTACATGAACCTCTGCTTTTTCCCACTCACTGTTTAAGATGACAACAGAGGATAAATCTTGGGCTCACCACAGTCTCATACTTGGCGTTACCTTGGCAACAGCCCACACTCCTGGCCTCCTGCAGCCACTCAGCGACGCTTTCATTCTTTGCAAGTCCTTCCTGAAGTAAATAACCCCTACATTTACATTTATCCATTTAGCAGAAGCTGTTATCCAAAGCGACTTACAAGAAAGAGCTTTACAAAAGTGCATAGGTCAAGGATCATAAATACTCAACAAGAAGCTGTCATTATAACATAGTTTTCGTTTCAGAAAATGTCAAGCAAAAAATAAATGAAGACCGTTGATAAATCTCTTTCCATCCATGCAATGAAGTTGGACCCAACTATATTTTGCCTATTTCATTGGTCACTGTGAAAGTGTGCTAGCTGACTCAGTCCAGCTGAATGGAACAAGATCGCTATGGTTTCCACGGCTGTTGTTCTGAGTCTCCAACTGATCGGCCCCTTCATCCACACGTCTGAAGACGACTACATCCTCGTCATGTGACCCACTGCCAGCCAATCTACCTTAAGGCATGATGTTGGAGCTTGAAACGTGTCAGACAGAGGGGAAACTGTGTAAAGCCATCCGACTCACATGCAAAACAGAGCCTTGTGGACATGAGCTCTTTTAACGTTCACTGCTAGCGACCTAAACCGCCCGTTTGGGCGAAGCCGTTACCACGGAAGCAGCGGGGCGCCCCACCATGCATGGTCGGCTTCCACACATCCCAGCCTCGGGCCCTCTTGTTTACACGTCTCATTCCAAAAACGACTGAAATCCCCATCTTCCCCACCTCTCTTGCCTCTCAAACTCGTTGATTCTTTCCCTTTCGGGGGTACGGTGCTGTATTTATTTGTCTCCCTGTCTGAGAATGCGAGGGGCAAAAAAAAGAAAAAAGACTGCATTATTTTGACTGTTAGTGGGTGTCTGCCGGAGGTGGTGGTGGTGGTGGTTGCCTGGGTTGTTCACTTGTTTGGGGCCAGAACGATTCTCTTAGCCAGTCTAGGTCCGGGCATGTGACTGTGCATGCGTACGGGAGTGTGCGTTTAGTTTGTTAAGAATGGGGTAGTGGGCGAGAGAGAGAGACAGAGAGGAGACAGAGAGAGAGAGAGGGAGACATAGAGAGAGGGAGGGAGACATAGAGAGAGGGAGGGAGGGAGGGAGAGAGGGTTAGGGTCGGTATGTGGAGGTTAGTGAGCCGGTCTCAACGAGCTAGGAAGGATGGACCCAGTCCAGCCTCATGGGAAAGATACAGAGAGAGAGAGGCCATGAGGAGGACTGGGGGAGAGAGAGAGTGAGCGTCAGAAATGGGGAAAAAGGGATGAATACAAAAGGGTGGAGAAGGCAGCCTAAGAGAAAGTGACAGTGGCCAGAGAGACAAAGAAATAAAGAGCAAAGACAACGAAAGAAAGAAAGAAGAAAGCAGGATTATGGGAAGAGAGAGATCCTCAGTGGAGACATGAAGGCTGGCCTTGAGGGCCTGGAAGCACTCAGAGCGCAAACGTTTTATTTTGGGATAAACAAGGGCATTGTTTATCTCCTAACCACAAGCCTCCCAGTAGGTGTGGATAGTAAGATGTGGAATGTAAGATGGAGGACGTGTCCTATAGATGTTACTTTGCTGTGTAGACCATTGAAACCACCTCTGGTTATCAGGTGAATGAGATAAGACTGGAGAGTTACACGAAATTAAATCACCAAGACCAAGTAGTGATGTCACATTACCTCAAAAACACCAGGGTCTAATACTAAGCATGTGCAAAGACTGCCAAATCCTTTAATTGTCATTTCTTTCATTCAGGGAATACAATAAAAATGGTTCAGAACAGTGCAAACTGAGGTAAGATGAACACACCTGAAACACAAATAAAGTGTTTGTATTTGGCTCAAGTCAACTCAAGTGGCTCCAACATTTGGACCCAACCCACCCCACTCAGTCCTGAACAGATCAAGCTGGCCTTAAAGTCAACGTTTCATGGCATGTGAACAAGGTAAACAAGAGAAACCCATAGAGAGAGAAGACTTTCAACTGATGGTTGAGGGGAAACACTTTACATTAAGGTCAAATTCATAGCATTAGAAGTACTTAAACATACTACTGGACATTAAAATAGTGTTTTATTCACACTGGATGTCATATTTGAACCACAATGTCAAATATCTTGTGTCAGATCCAAAACGGATGGAGATGTCGTGTCCTGTTGTTCCGGATGTAACATGAGGGCATAGCTGGAGAGTGGACATGTAGCTGGAGAGTGGACATGTAGCTGGAGAGTGGACATGTAGCAAGAGGAAATCATTTTTAACATCCAGATGCGGGGAGTCATCATCATTTGGCACGTCACAACGCATGCCCTTCTGCTTGGCACGTCACAACACATGGGGGGGGGACGTATGCCCTTCTGCCTAGTAGGAGACACTGTCCCAAACTGTGCTGTGGGAGTGCATGTCTGTTTCTGTGTTCTGTTTCATCATCTTAGTCATCATGCACACAAATCTCACTGCAATCTCCATCTCTCTCTTCTCAGGAGGGGGTGGGGGGGGATGAGGAGGGAGGAGAGAGAAGGAGCCTCGAGCCCTCGAGAGTAGCACCATGTTGTTAGTGGAAAGCCAAAGCGTCACAGCCTAACTTTACTGGAATAAACAGGAGGGTATGGAAGCAGTTGCCTGATTTACGGCGTGTTTGTTCCTATATCTTGTGGCTGAAGGGTACTGTACAGGGCCTTGACTTTAGGTTGAGACGCAAACGTTTGACCTGTCATGCAAAGAGAAAGAGAGACAGACAGACAGAAGAGAGGGAGGGAGAGACAGAATAAAGAGACTGAGAAAGAAAGAAAGAGAGAGAGAGAGAGAGAGATAGAGAGAGAGAGAGAGAGAGAGAGAGAAAGAGAAAGAGAGAGAGAGAGAGAGAGAGAGAGAGAGAGAGGAGAGAGCAGTTCTTGGATGCCTGGAGTCACTTTAAGTCTCTCTCTCACACACACAGGCACACACACACACACGGGTTTACGAAAACAGACAACTGACTTGACTTACTTGTTGCATTCCCCATGACAATGCCAGGGCAGTTATCCTGCATTAGTGGAAATGCATTTAAACCATTGGCTCACTGCATAATTGACACAGATCCATCTGATCTTTTCACAGGGATATTTACACACATAATTGTGTAAATAACATGTAAAGTATATTTACTCTATATCCCGCTATGCCATACTTCATGTTAGAGTGTGTTTTATTTACATTGTGTGTATGTGTTTGTAAGGTGTATAATTAACATCGGCATCACATAGATCAGTCGCTACTGAGCTCAACACACCTGATTCAAATGAATGGATCGTTACCTAGGTGTGTTGAGCTAGGTAACGATCCATTCATTTGAATCAGGTGTGTTGGAGCAGGGAAACATCTAAAACATGCAGGACAGCGGCCCTGGAGGACCAGGGTTTGACACCCCTGATCTAGAACCTGCAGGACAGGGGGTCCCTGAGGACCAGGGTTGAAGACCTCTGCCCTAATGAGACAGTTCAGTTCCCCTGTATCCACATCCAGTATACAATACTGCCCCTGTATCCACATCCAGTATACAATACTGCTGTAGACTCGGTCCAACAGTAGCTGCAGCACAGATCGGCATCATACCACGTTTATCAACTTTCAAAGTCAACTGAAACACTATTCAACACTTTATTTCATACTGGGTATCATTTTGTTTAATTGACCAAACTTTCCAGCTTGGTGTATTATAGCCCAGAGAATGTCCAATGTGGGAAGTTTGTGGTAAACTTGTGGCAGTTGTGTAAAGAGTTTCTCAACGGTGCACATCTGAGGTGATGCATTGAATCAAAGACATAGAACAGAGGCAAGTCTAAAGTCAGTCCTCAGTACACATCCCTCTAAAGTCAGTCCTCGGTACACATCCCTCTAAAGTCAGTCCTCAGTACACATCCCTCTAAAGTCAGTCCTCAGTACACATCCCTCTAAAGTCAGTCCTCAGTACACATCCCTCTAAAGTCAGTCCTCGGTACACATCCCTCTAAAGTCAGTCCTCAGTACACATCCCTCTAAAGTCAGTCCTCAGTACACATCCCTCTAAAGTCAGTCCTCAGTACACATACCTCTAAAGTCAGTCCTCGTACACATCCCTCTAAAGTCAGTCCTCAGTACACATCCCTCTAAAGTCAGTCCTCGGTACACATCCCTCAAAGTCAGTCCTCGGTACACATCCCTCTAAAGTCAGTCCTCGGTTCACATCCCTCTAAATGTGTTTACGCTCACCACTAAAGAGGGTCACCGCAATCGACATCTTGAAAGTGAACATTTGGCCGATGAAGATCTCCAAAGCGACGGAAAGTGAATTCTACACTGCTGACTGATTTGTTACTGTATTTCCAAGCAAAAAAACAACATTGCTTGTGCAACCCAACACATTACACACATTACATTTACGTTTACACCCCCCTTTAGGATTACTGTCTTGCACATTGCACAATCATCTTAAACCTCATACGTAATTCATATATTATTATTGCATAGTATGGCTGTACAGATCTTTGTTTTTTTAAGTAACAGTCATTTTGCACATTTTATATTCTTATCATACTTTTCGTTACCTCCAACACAAGCACTTCTCCTGTCTGGCCCCCCAGTGGTGGAATCAACTCCCCACCTCCATCAGAGACACTGACTGTCTCCCCACCTTCAAGAAAAGGCAAGAGACACACTAGTTCCGGGAATACAACGGTACCTAGGAATGATTTGCTGGACATGTTAAGTTTCCTCCAGGATCACAATGACTCTTCCTTAGAGACTTGCTGCTCTTGTTGGTTAGCTGTAACTGATTTAAAATTATTGTACTCGCTGTGAAATATTTTTTACTGTTGCTTGCCTTTCTTCAGGTACACTCTTGCACTTATTTGAGGTTCATGTTGTTTAATTGTAACTTGTTTAACTACATGCTCTTATGATTCTTCCCTTTGGCACTCATTTGAGTTTTTTCACAATGTATACTTCATGTTTGACTACCTGCAATGTTTGGGGATATCTCGTTGTTATGATCAGTGACCTATGCACTTTTTTAAAAGCTCTCTCTTGGAAGTCGCTTTGGATAAAAGCGTCTGCTAAATGAATAAATGTATATGTACCTTACTGTCAATTGTTCCATTTTCTATTCATGCCTTTTACTACCGCACTTGTTTTGTCTTTCGTTATATTTCTATTTACTGTGTTTATTGTTACACCACCTACCAAAGCTTATTCCTCATATGTGTAAACCAACTTAGCAATAAACCAATAAACCATATTCTGGTTCTGAATTCTGGTTCTGATGTGCACAAATAAGTCTACTTCCTTCCCATGCAGTGATGGCAAAGTAGGTTCCTCTTTGGGGATCGGGGATTTGGAAGGAAGGGAATGGGGAACTGAAAAACTACACCAGGGGGAGGAAGAGAGAGGAAGAGGAGGAAGAGGAGGAAGAAACGAAAGAGTTGGAGACTGGGAAAGTCAAATTCAGGAAAATAAAGACCGAAAGCAGAGAGAGAGAGAAAGAAAGGAAAAGGGTGGGTGTTAGGGTGTTCACTTCTGTTAGGTAGCTGTGACCACGGTACACGAGAGAAGCAGCGGCGAGAGAGAGAGTGAGGTGGGGAGGAGAGACCGAGAGGAGGGCAGAGAAAGACCGAGAGAAGGAAAGGGTAGGAAGAGGAAAGCATATCATTCACCCCCACCTATAAGCGTCGTGGGGCGGCCTGCCCACAAAAACAGGACACAGACTGAGAGCGGTAGTCATTACTCGACCGGAGTGTGACTGAGACAGAACAGATAGTGTCTGTGTGCGCGCGTGTGCTCACCAGAAACTGACTCAGCGACTGGAACCTTGAGAAATACCGAAAAGTTACACACGCAGCGAGAGAGAGACAGAGAGAGGAGAGGAGAGAGAGCTGCAGAGAGAGAGAGAGAGAGCTGCAGAGAGAGAGAGAGAGAGAGCTGCAGAGAGAGAGAGAGAGAGAGAGAGAGAGAGAGAGTGAGAGAGAGAGAGAGAGAGAGATAGAGAGAGAGAGAGAGAGAGGAGAGCTGCAGAGAAACAAGATATCATACCACACACACACACAATTACACCTTAAGAGTATAACGGAAAAACACACGGGTATCGGAGCACTGAAGTAGTGCACACACATTACCTCAGAGAGAGAGAGAGAGAGAGGCACACACACATACTGACAGAGAGAGAGAGAGAGAGAGAGAGAGAGAGAGAGAGAGAGAGAGAGAGAGAGAGAAGAGAGAAAAGGAAGAGAGACGAAGAAGAGGACTTTGCCTCTTCACCTGGAAAACCCTCCTTTCTTTGAAGGAAGACAGGAGTCTCCCTGAAGAAGGAAGCAAAGACGGGACAAGCGGAGGAGGAGGAGGAGGACGGGAGGAGGAATGGATGATCTCTGCAGCCTCAGTGGTCTGGATGCGCTCTGGGTGAGTGAGAGAAACGAGGGGAGGGAGAAGGGGAAAGGGACAAGTCATTCTTTTGAATTCATTTTTTTAACGAATCCGAAATGATAAAAGATTACTCTTTGTTTTCATCTTTCCGTATTAAGTTAAAAAGTGTTTGAGTGCAGCAACGGAAGGACAAATGAACGGTTCTATGACAGCATGAATTCTTTACCGGGGATGAACCGAAGTCTTTGTCATGCATGGGCAGGTAGACAAGAGAAAAGATACTAAGTGAGACTTTGCTCTGTTCAGGGTGAACGTGTGTTTACTGTGCTGTTCCCACTGTCTCCCTGAGGTCAACATTTTTCTTCACTCTCTTCCCCCCCCCACCCCCACCCCCATCAATACCACACACACACAATCAATACAACTGTAACCTATAACAAGGTTAAAGGGTGCAATGAAGTGTAGTATGTAGGAAATGTGTTCACCCGACAGTTCAGTTCTCCTTAGATCTCCCTGCTGACACAGCACCTACAGTAGACATCTATGTCTCACACAACATTGATACCTTTCTACAGTTACTGACCGAGTTGTCAAGGCTTTCAGCTAGTCTCATTGTGCTGCACCGGTATACATCGACTGGAAGATCCTTGTGGAAATGTTCATCTGAATATTGATGCATTGTAACCTGCTGTCTAGACTGCACTGTATTTCAGAACAAAAACCAACATCGCTTGAGCAACACAGGGTTAGGGTTAGGTAAGGTTATCAATTGAATGTGGTCAGTATATCTATATTGATTTGTTAACAAATGAACTCGACCATATTGGTGATGTCGTGTACTCAGACGCAGTATGAGAATGATTAACTGAACACTTAACTGAAGACTTCACTGGGGTAAACTCCACTTGAGAAAACATCATTCAATAACCAAAACCTGCATGAGGGTTTCATCAAGCATTCATAAAGCTGTTTGAATATTGTTTTAAAACAAGCAGGGCAGTGTCAAACTCCAGCAACATGTTCTTTTCCGTTCACATTGAACTCTTGCTCATTAGCAAGGCTTTGCAGAAGGTAACACATTTCTCAGTGATGTGTTAAAGTTGTGTAAAAATTATGAATATATGGATCAGCTCCAATAAATGATTCTTATACTCCACGTTAAG
>CAEFZP010000262.1:0-50000 GCA_903064625.1 Mallotus villosus | reverse complement strand
GTGGTGCTGGAAGCCTCCGGAGACAGAGAGAGTAAGCCACACTCGTCTGCAGGATCTGTCATCCCTCCATCCTCTCTCTTCTGTCTGTCTGTCTGTCTGTCTGTCTGTCTGTCTGTCTGTCTGTCTGTCTGTCTGTCTGTCTGTCTGTCTGTCTGTCTGTCTGTCTGTCTGTCTGTCCTGTCTGTCTGTCTGTCTGTCTGTCTGTCTGTCTGTCTGTCTGTCTGTCTGTCTGTCTGTCTGTCTGTCTGTTTGTCTCCCGTTGTGTCTTCCTCTCTCATTATCATGCACACACACACAGCAACCTACATCTGGGGTGCTCCCACAAACAAGTGCCTAATTACCTACTGTGTGTGTGTGTGTGTGTGTGTGTAGTACCTACATTATCTATATGTGTGTATCAAATTATGCACAGCAAATGGAGGGGATATTTCAACTTATATTTGTATAAGTTGATTTATGCACTGCATGACAGATGACAGAATGTGGTGGGTTGATTTGTGTAATTATACGCGTACACACACACACTGTACATGAGATATTCCTACCATACACGCACACACACATCTGTAATCGCCGATTTAGGTTTGATGGTGAAAGCCGTAACTACCAGTGGATTTGCCAACTGTTTTATGACTGAATAAAGCAATGCCAGAAATGTGTGTAACGCCGCCTTGTGCAATGTTTACCAATCCTAAGTATATGGATTCTTCCATTTAGATAACATTTCCCCAACCAAAGTTACATACCTTCGTATGTTTTTTGAGTCATTATAATACTGACATGAAATCATGGGAACCACACACTCACCAAGACACACACACACACATTCATGATGCAAGCACACACAACAAACACACACTTCAACACAGAAGCAAAGTGCATACATGCATGATCACATAGACACAAACTGACCCACACAGATACTGAAGAGCATTATGTGAAACCTCACACAAACACACACACACACACACACAAACACACACACACACACACACACAAACACACGCAAACACACACACACACAGACACACACACACACAAACACACAAACACACACACAGTGTCCCTCACTGTTTAGTTCCTCAGGCCAACCAATAATGTTCCCAGTGTGGCCTCCTCCACTCCCCCGGTGTCGACTTGTGAGGTATGGTAGGGGTGTGGCACCAGAGCAATGTACAGTATGGTAACCATGGCGGTGGTTGGGGTTTCCAGTGTTCATTCCCGTTCAGTGTGTGTGACTTAGTGTGTGTCCATGTTTGAGCATGTGTGTTTGATGTGTGTGTGTGTTTGAGTGTGTGTGTGTTTGAGTATGTGTGTGTGTTTCAGTGTGTAGGTGGATGGAGTCTGGATCGAATATAGAATGGTAGGAAATGTGTGGCTGTGAGGTAGACTTGGGCAGAATGGGAGATCCCTGGATGAGGGACATGTGGCTGGATGAAAATCCCCTCAGTCTGTCTCTCTCTCCATTTCTCTCTCTCTCCCTCTCCTCTCTTTCTCTTTGTTCAGGAGTCAGGGATTCACTGTGCTCTGCACAGAGCTGGTCTGGTGTGGTGGCGTGGAGAGAGAGAGCGAGAGAGAGAGAGAGAGAGAGAGAGAGAGAGAGAGAGATCGAGAGAGAGATCAGGGATAGGAGTAGAACGATAGAGATAGAGAGAGACGATCGCTAGCTCGACGCTCGCGCTATCATGCTCGCTATAGAGTCTTATGTCGGCTCTCTCTGAGCTCTCTATAGGCTTCTCTCTCTCCTAGTCTACGCTACTCGCTCTCGCTCTCTACTCTCTCGCTCTCTCGCTCTCTCGCTCGTTGTCCTCTCTCGCTCATCTCTTCTCATCTCGCGCCTCTTCCCTTTCTCTCTCGCTCTCTCTCTCTACTCTCTCTCGCCTCTCTGCTCTCTCTCGTCTCTCTCGCTCGTCTCTCTCTCTCCCTCTCTCTCAGCTCGCTCTCTCATCTCGTCTCTTGCTCTCTCATCTCTCGCTCTCTCTCTCTCTGTTTGCTTGATTTTGTGTGCTTCTTTTTATTCTTCCCTAGTTTCTTTTACTACTGTTTGGTTTGTGTGTGACTGATGTGCAGTGTGGACCTGAATACTGGTAATGCTAGTTGAACATTGTATTCACTGATTTTAAAAGCCTTTCATTTCAAATGGATGTGATGAAGCCCCTGTTGTTAGCTTGTTAGTTGTTGAGCTTGTGAGCTCCATACTTTTAAAAGGGTTTTACATCTAAATAAAAATCACATACTTAAGTGCTAAGTGTATTTATAAATGTAAAAAAGATTTGAAAGGTACCTGTTTGACACCCACCTGTCCTTACCTACTAACTGTTAGAACTGTAACTCTTACATGACCCAACCTGATGACACACACATCGTCCAATGACATCTCCTCGTGGGAAGGGCTCCAGCCAATCAGCAGTCCTGATCTTGTGGTGTCTCCCCAGGGTTTTCTCGGCGGACGCCATGCGCTTCGTGGCTTTCTTCGTGTGTTTTCTCCTTCCAGCTGACGCAGATGATCCTCTGCTGCTTCTCTGACCAGCGGCCTATCACAGCCAAGCACACGCACGTCAAGGTCAGAGGCCTATCACAGCCAAGCACACGCACGTCAAGGTCAGAGACCTATCACAGCCAAACACACGCACATCAAGGTCAGAGGCCAAGCGGCGCCGATATGGAGGAGAGAGAGAGAGATAGAGAAATAGAGAGAGAGATAGATGAGAGAGAGAGAGAGAGAGCAGCAGTAAAGATATAAGTGAAATTAAATCAGTTGGGGGGTGAAGTGATAAGGAGAAAGAGAAGGGGGGGGGACAGGGGACAGGAAAGCACCGGTATGTTTGTTCCCAGTGACACATCAGTCATTGCTTTTAAGGTGTCGTTACTGCCCAGATAATGGAGAAATGGTGATGTGGAAAAGATCAGCCACTGTGACATGCATGTGTGTGTTGTCTCCTGCCACGTGACATGCGTGTGTGTGTTGTCTCCTGTGACATGCGTGTGTGTGTTGTCTCCTGTGACATGCTGTGTGTGTTGTCTCCTGCAGAACCCGTGTCCAGAGGAGGACGCCTCCTTCCTCTCCCAGTTCTTCTTCTGGTGGTTCAGTGGGTACGACTGCCAAGCTGGCGTCACCATCGTTATATTAATAATAATATTAATAATGCATTATTGTGTAATGCGACTTTCTTGCACTCAAAGCCCTTTACCCTGCCTTTCTGCTCCCTCTCTCGCCACAGCTTCTACCGTCCAGTCTACTCGGCGTCTCCTCCGACGCTCAGCATGCCAGACCCTCATTCATCCCCTCGCAGCCGATCACATCGCGCAAGCTCTCTCTCCTCACATCACTCTCTCTCCTCAACTCCTCTCCCTGCTCTCTCCTCCCCCCCTCTCTCTCCTCCCCTCCCCTCTCCCCAGGCTGGTGATGCAGGGCTATCGTTCTCCCCTGCAGGCGAGGACCTGTGGTCCTGAGAGAGGAGGACAGCTCAGGGAGGATCATCTCTGACCTGGAGAGGGAGTGGGCCCGCCAGTGTGCCAAGCTGCAGCAGTGAGGACAACACACCAAATGCTGTGCCACATAGAACTATATACACGCCATAGTACAGATTAGAGACAGAAAGATAAAGTACTGTTTATCATTTCCAAAATACCATAGTCCTGCATCTGACTCTCATCTCCTCCCCCCTCCTCTCCTTCCCCCTCTCTACATCACTCCCTATCTGACCCCCTCGTCTCTCATTTCACCTCAACCTACCTCTCCTCCCCCCCACTCCCCTCCTCTCCTTCCTCCTACTCATCACCTCCCTCCTGCTCCCCCCTCTTCTCTTCACCTCACCACTCCACTCCACTTCTCTCCTCCTCCACTCCACTCCTCTCTTTCCTCCTTCTCTCATCACCTCCCTCCTCCTCTCCTCTCATGACCTCCCTCCTCTCCTCTCCCCCCCCCCTCTCCAGGAAGGAGCGCAGCGCGGGGGGGTTCGGAGTCTCCCAGGCTGACGGAGCAGACCCAGCTCCTGACCAAGCTGAGGAGGGAGCAGAGCTCCGGGGTGTGCCTCCTCCGGACGCTGGCCCAGAGCTTCGGCCCCTACTTCCTGACCGGCACCCTCTGCCTCGTCATCCACGACGCCTTCATGTTCGCCCTGCCACAGGTGCTCAGGTGAGCCGCTGCCTGAGTGTGCGTGTCTGTGTGTGTGTGTGTCTCTGTGTCTGTGTGTGTGTGTATGTGTGTGTGTGTGTGTGTGTCTGTGTGTGTGTGTGTGTCTCTGTGTGTGTGTGTGTGTCTGTGTGTAGTGTGTGTGTGTGTGAGTGTGTGTTTGGAGGGAGGTTGCAAGAGTGTGTGTCAACCCAAAACCGTCTGTAAGCAACCAAGACATTGCGATAACAAACCGACACAAAAAGACAATATACAAAACAAAGACATCCCATTGCCATCACCCACACAGTCTGCTGCTGGGCTTCATGCGTGACGAGGACGCCCCATTGTGGAAGGGCTACATGTACGCCTTCCTCATGTTCCTGCTGTCCAGCCTGCAGTCGCTGTTCAACCACCAGTACATGTACTCCTGCTTCACCGTGGGCATGAGGGTGAAGACCGCCGTCATGGGCCTGGTCTACAGGAAGGTGAGGAGGGACAGGGACCGCAACTCCCATGATCCCGTGGGAGGGCGAGGGGGGTGAGTGGTGAGGGTGAGTGAGGGGGGAGCTGTGAGGTGACTCAGCGGCTTTCACCATCAAGTCATTTTTCATTTGTGTATGTCCGAGTATCTTTTGGTCCGTTCACTTGTTTGTGCATCCATCCATGGGCCCTTTTCATCACCCCAGTCTTTAGTGATTAACAGCGCTGCTCGGCGTTCCTGCACGGTGGGCGAGATCGTTAACCTGGTGTCCGCCGACACGCAGAAGCTCATGGACTTTGTAGTTTACTTCAACGCCGTGTGGGTCGCTCCCATCGAGATCGGCCTCTGCCTCTTCTTCCTGTGGCAGGTAACGGCAAAAACACACACACACACACTGTAATATCTACCTCCTTATAAGACGTCTGGTCATCTGAAGTCCTGTCTCTCTCTCACTCTATCTCTCTGCGCTGTTTCTTATCCTCCTTTCTGATATTTATTTTTTTATTTTTACTTTGACCACATTTCTGTTCTCCTTTCGCTCGCTCCGTTTCCCCGGGCGACAGCGTCTGGGCCCGTCCGCATTGGCGGGCATCGCCACGGTGATCCTCATCTTTCCCCTCAACGGCTTCATCGCCAAAATGAGAAGCAAGCTGCAGGTGAATGAACACAAACACACACACACATATAATGAATGAACACACTCAAACACGCGCACATGTAATGGAAGGATTGAAACGGTTGGTGAGTGTTTTCCCAAGCCCAGAACCCTTATGGGAGCTCCTGTGCCGGGTTAGTTGAGTTCAGTGTTTTGTCTCGTGCAGATCCTTAGTCCTTCCCAGCTGGTTTAGATTGAACAGGACAACAGCCAGAGCGCGCCTCCGACTCCAGACCCTCTTTGATGCTTCCACAGTTCCACCTTACACATGTGCAGCAGGAGAGCTACGGAAAATAGATCCTATTAAAACCAGAAATGTTCTCATTTATTTTGTTCCAACTTAACCACATTTGGCATTAATACATACCCCATGTGAATGCCAGCTAATAGGGCACTGCCATATGAATGCCAGCTAATAGGGCACTGGCTCTAGTTTTTGGCACTCTTGAGGGCACTTGAGCAATGCTTGTTCAACCAACGAGGCACCAGGCATTCGCCCCACATCCCAATTAACCAATGGCTTTTGAAAACAGTTTAACTTGTTTATTTAAATTTACATGTACATGAATTCATGCTGGGTCATATAGTGAGAAAAAAAAATCCTTATGTTTCCGAACACGGACAGGACAAAAAAGACACTTAACGGAACTGTCTTTTGGGATTATTTTTCCGCCAGTTTGAAATTCTTTGCAACATACTACATTCAGATTCAGCTGGACATTTAACATTTAACTTATTCTAACTGGGACATCATTAAACCACAGTAATAGGACGGAACTCATGCCGAAATGTGTTATTTGTGAAGATCCAGGCGAAAATGTCCTTAATCTACATTGACACTTCATTCGACCCAATAGGAGCATCCATGTCCTGTCCATAGCCTTCAATAGCCAACGAGAATGCGAATTGAAAGAAGGTTCCACCCCCTTTTGCTTTGGGTAAAATCGAGTCAATTGCATCCGATTATGTGGATGACTGTCAACATCAGTAACCAGTGAAATTCTGAAAACAACATAAGTTATACGACATGCAATCTCAACTGTGGTGTGAAGCGTGCGTCCGTACTGTCCTGCGACATGCACTCTAACAATCACTGCTGATAGACGGCCTTTTGTACAGCCCTATTTCTGATACCGTGGCGCCAGAAATGTAGCAGTGGTGGCGGGCCGCCACAGCAAAATCAACATAGAGGAATCACTGTACTGTGGTCCCACTGGGTGTTCCAACTATCAGCTCCCAGTTATAGTCATCTGCAGGTGTCTGAATACAAACATAATATTACATTTCATTGTGTTCAAACGTATTCAAAACCAGTAGCATTTACAGTGAGTGAATCTGACGGCTGTGGAACACCTTCTCAGTGTCACCTTTCCAAAGAGACCCACACCATGCATGTACTCCAAATGTTCAAGATCAGCTTTAAATGTACTTGGGTATGCCTTGATTAGGCATTTTAGGCTATTCAAAAATCACTATATGGCATTATTCAAGTCCTCCGTCTGATCATTCGCAGGATTGAACCTTTAGCCGACTGCTTCCAATCGACATGAAATGTTTCACTTTCAGCGGTCTGCGTGTTCTCTATTCCGTACTCACGTTACATGTCCCCCTGTGCCTCCTCGCGTTCCGTAACCATGCCCGCTGTGCCTCCTCGCGTTCCGTAACCATGCCCCCTGTGCCTCCTCGCGTTCCGTAACCATGTCCCCTGTGCGTCCTCGCGTTCCGTAACCATGTCCCCTGTGCCTCCTCGCGTTCCGTAACCATGCCCCCTGTGCCTCCTCGCGTTCCGTAACCATGTCCCCTGTGCGTCCTCGCGTTCCGTAACCATGTCCCCTGTGCGTCCTCGCGTTCCGTAACCATGCCCCCTGTGCCTCCTCGCGTTCCGTAACCATGCCCCCTGTGCCTCCTCGCGTTCCGTAACCATGCCCCCTGTGCCTCCTCGCGTTCCGTAACCATGCCCCCTGTGCCTCCTCGCGTTCCGTAACCATGCCCCCTGTGCCTCCTCGCGTTCCGTAACCATGTCCCCTGTGCCTCCTCGCGTTCCGTAACCATGTCCCCTGTGCCTCCTCGCGTTCCGTAACCATGCCCCCTGTGCCTCCTCGCGTTCCGTAACCATGTCCCCTGTGCCTCCTCGCGTTCCGTAACCATGTCCCCTGTGCCTCCTCGCGTTCCGTAACCATGTCCCCTGTGCCTCCTCGCGTTTCGTAACCATGCCCCCTGTGCCTCGCGTTCCCAGGAGGTGCAGATGAAGTTCATGGACGGCCGGATCAAGCTGATGAACGAGATCCTGGGGGGGATCAAGATCCTGAAGTTCTACGCCTGGGAGCGGGCCTTCCTGGAGCGGGTGCAGGGGCTCCGAGAGCAGGAGCTGAAGGCCCTGAAGAGGTCCCAGGTCCTCTACTCCATCTCCATCGCCTCCTTCAACTCGTCCTCCTTCCTGGTGAGTGAGAACCAACTCCTCCTCCTTCCTGGTGTGTGAGAACCAATGACTGTTGATGCCGGTGTTGTACCGAAAATCGAAAAACCGTGACCAGGGAGGCGCTGTTCTAACAGCTTGCACCCCTGTTCAGCAACTGTTAGGGTAAATGTTAGGGTTAGTGCTTGAACATTTGCTGAACAGTATGGTAAAGTATTTGAACTATGACCCCCCGGTCATAGTTTTTGATATGTCACTGATTTCGGTCAAGGCCACGCGAGGAAAGATCAAGGTTCGAGTGGTTCATGTTTGAGATTCTCTGCAGATTGCGTTCGCCATGTTCGGAGTCTACGTGTTGATCGACGACAAAAACGTCCTGGACGCCCAGAAGGTCTTTGTCTCCATGGCGCTGATCAACATCCTGAAGACCCCGCTGAGTCAGCTGCCCTTCGCCATGAGCACCACCATGCAGGTCAGAGGTCAAATATGTCATCACTAGGGGACGACGCCGGTTGCCATTGATAATGACATTCACATGAAGTTTGAACCATAGAATGACAGTCCCTCACCCTACTTGTATCTGTAACAACATATTTTTGTCTTCCTTTAGAAGCTCTGATTTTTCAGTCTACAGAATCTTGATCTGCACGACCTCTATGTTTCACCCTCCGAGACATTATAAACCGTTTAAGTCTCATAAACATTACAACTCAGGAACATTCAATCTTAACCAGCATATACTGAATATCATAGCACAAAATAGAACTTCTGCTACAGTTCACCAAAGCCTTAATAACAGGTGCTGTATTGTACACAAACACGTGCCAAGACCAATGTCTTGGTTAGGGTTGGCATACATGCGGCTGTGTGTGTTGTGAGTGGCTGGTATAATATGGGGATCTGCTGTGTTGTGTGTTGTGAGTGGCTGGTATAATGAGGGGATCTGCTGTGTTGGCTCAGGCCCTCGTCTCTCTGAAGCGCCTGGGAAAGTTCCTGTGCCAGGACGAGCTCAAGCCAGACAGTGTGGAGAGAGCAGCCTACAGCTCTGGTATGGACACACACACACACACACACACACTGACTCACACACTCACACACTCACTCATACACACACTGACACACTGACACACTCTCACACACACACTCACACACACTCAAATACGCTCACTCACGCTGACACACTCACACGGACACACTCACACACGCACACCTAAACAGTGGGAAGACACACATTCACAGTGCTGAGCGTGCGTCATCACTTCCATTCTACACAACCCCACTGACATGATAAGTCACATACTGTACACAAGACCCCACATCTCCCAGCTGAGCTAATTCCCCCCGCAGGCCCAGACTCTACCCACTACAGTCCTGTTTCCCCTCGCAGGCCCAGACTCTACCCACTACAGTCCTGTTTCCCCCCCGCAGGCCCAGACTCTACCCACTACAGTCCTGTTTCCCCCCCGCAGGCCCAGACTCTACCCACTACAGTCCTGTTTCCCCCCCGCAGGCCCAGACTCTACCCACTACAGTCCTGTTTCCCCTCGCAGGCCCAGACTCTACCCACTACAGTCCTGTTTCCCCACTACAGGCCCAGACTCTACCCACTACAGTCCTGTTTCCCCCCGCAGACCCAGACTCTACCCACTACAGTCCTGTTTCCCCCCCGCAGGCCCAGACTCTACCCACTACAGTCCTGTTTCCCCCCCGCAGGCCCAGACTCTACCCACTACAGTCCTGTTTCCCCCCCGCAGGCCCAGACTCTACCCACTACAGTCCTGTTTCCCCCCCGCAGGCCCAGACTCTACCCACTACAGTCCTGTTTCCCCACTACAAGCCCAGACTTTACCCACTACAGTCCTGTTTCCCCCCGCAGGCCCAGACTCTACCCACTACAGTCCTGTTTCCCCCCTTGCAGACCCAGACTCTACCCACTACAGTCCTGTTTCCCCCCGCAGGCCCAGACTCTACCCACTACAGTCCTGTTTTCCCCCCCGTAGGCCCAGACTCTACCCACTACAGTCCTGTTTCCCCCCGCAGGCCCAGACTCTACCCACTACAGTCCTGTTTCCCCCACTACAGGCCCAGACTCTACCCACTACAGTCCTGTTTCCCCCCCGCAGGCCCAGACTCTACCCACTACAGTCCTGTTTCCCCCCCCGCAGGCCCAGACTCTACCCACTACAGTCCTGTTTCCCCCCCGCAGGCCCAGACTCTACCCACTACAGTCCTGTTTCCCCACTACAGGCCCAGACTCTACCCACTACAGTCCTGTTTCCCTCCGCAGACCCAGACTCTACCCACTACAGTCCTGTTTCCCCTCGCAGGCCCAGACTCTACCCACTACAGTCCTGTTTCCCCCCCCGCAGGCCCAGACTCTACCCACTACAGTCCTGTTTCCCCCCGCAGGCCCAGACTCTACCCACTACAGTCCTGTTTCCCCCCCCGCAGACCCAGACTCTACCCACTACAGTCCTGTTTCCCCCCGCAGGCCCAGACTCTACCCACTACAGTCCTGTTTCCCCCCCGCAGGCCCAGACTCTACCCACTACAGTCCTGTTTCCCCACTACAGGCCCAGACTCTACCCACTACAGTCCTGTTTCCCCCCCCGCAGGCCCAGACTCTACCCACTACAGTCCTGTTTCCCCACTACAGGCCCCAGACTCTACCCCACTACAGTCCTGTTTCCCCCCGCAGGCCCAGACTCTACCCACTACAGTCCTGTTTCCCCTCGCAGGCCCAGACTCTACCCACTACAGTCCTGTTTCCCCCCCCGCAGGCCCAGACTCTACCCACTACAGTCCTGTTTCCCCCCCGCAGACCCAGACTCTACCCACTACAGTCCTGTTTCCCCTCGCAGGCCCAGACTCTACCCACTACAGTCCTGTTTCCCCCTCGCAGGCCCAGACTCTACCCACTACAGTCCTGTTTCCCCTCCGCAGATCCAGACTCTACCCACTACAGTCCTGTTTCCCCCTTGCAGGCCCAGACTCTACCCACTACAGTCCTGTTTCCCCTCGCAGGCCCAGACTCTACCCACTACAGTCCTGTTTCCCCCCGCAGACCCAGACTCTAACCCACTACAGTCCTGTTTCCCCCCGCAGACCCAGACTCTACCCACTACAGTCCTGTTTCCCCCCGCAGGCCCAGACTCTACCCACTACAGTCCTGTTTCCCCCCGCAGATCCAGACTCTACCCACTACAGTCCTGTTTCCCCTCGCAGGCCCAGACTCTACCCACTACAGTCCTGTTTCCCCACTACAGGCCCAGACTCTACCCACTACAGTCCTGTTTCCCCCTCGCAGATCCAGACTCTACCCACTACAGTCCTGTTTCCTCCCCCCCGCAGGCCCAGACTCTACCCACTACAGTCCTGTTTCCCCCCCCGCAGGCCCAGACTCTACCCACTACAGTCCTGTTTCCCCCCGCAGGCCCAGACTCTACCCACTACAGTCCTGTTTCCCCCCCGCAGGCCCAGACTCTACCCACTACAGTCCTGTTTCCCCCCGCAGGCCCAGACTCTACCCACTACAGTCCTGTTTCCCCCCGCAGGCCCAGACTCTACCCACTACAGTCCTGTTTCCCCCTCGCAGATCCAGACTCTACCCACTACAGTCCTGTTTCCCCCTCGCAGATCCAGACTCTACCCACTACAGTCCTGTTTCCCCCTCGCAGATCCAGACTCTACCCACTACAGTCCTGTTTCCCCCTCGCAGATCCAGACTCTACCCACTACAGTCCTGTTTCTCCCCCCCTCGCAGATCCAGACTCTACCCACTACAGTCCTGTTTCCCCTTGCAGGCCCAGACTCTACCCACTACAGTCCTGTTTCCCCCCGCAGGCCCAGACTCTACCCACTACAGTCCTGTTTCCCCCCTCGCAGACCCAGACTCTACCCACTACAGTCCTGTTTCCCCCTCGCAGGCCCAGACTCTACCCACTACAGTCCTGTTTCCCCTCGCAGGCCCAGACTCTACCCACTACAGTCCTGTTTCCCCCTCGCAGGCCCAGACTCTACCCACTACAGTCCTGTTTCCCCCCGCAGGCCCAGACTCTACCCACTACAGTCCTGTTTCCCCCCCCGCAGGCCCAGACTCTACCCACTACAGTCCTGTTTCCCCCTTGCAGGCCCAGACTCTACCCACTACAGTCCTGTTTCCCCCCCGCAGGCCCAGACTCTACCCACTACAGTCCTGTTTCCCCCCTTGCAGGCCCAGACTCTACCCACTACAGTCCTGTTTCCCCCCTTGCAGGCCCAGACTCTACCCACTACAGTCCTGTTTCCCCTTGCAGGCCCAGACTCTACCCACTACAGTCCTGTTTCCCCCCCCGCAGGCCCAGACTCTACCCACTACAGTCCTGTTTCCCCCCTTGCAGGCCCAGACTCTACCCACTACAGACCTGTTTCATCTTAAGGCCTTTCATTGCATTGTGTTTAAAACGATTACTGCCTCACACTGATGTGACGAATGTGTGGGGTTGTTGTGGGTGTTTTAATAGTGTGTGTGTTTGTTTGTGTGTGTGTGTGTGAGCGTCAGATCTCTTTCAACATGACGGTGTGTGCGTGTACAGTAAGAGAATAACTGTAATGGTTTGTGGCTTACTAAACAGGATATGGAGTCATGTATAAATGGGGATTACTAAAGCTGAATGTCTCCGAACTATAATTAAGAAAAGCTCATAATGTTAAGGGAGCAGTGGTAGTATTCCATAATCTATTTTCTGTTTGTCTGTCTCTGTATTTCCATGTCTGTCTCTGGCTCTGGCTCTGTCTCTAACTTTGTCTCTGCCTCTGCCTCTGTCTCTGCCTCTACCTCTGTCTCTGCCTCCGTCTCTGCCTCCGTCTCTGCCTCTGTCTCTACCCCTGTCCTCCGTCCTCCCTCCTCCCTGTCCTCCCTGCCCCCCTGTCCTCTGTCCTCCCTCCCCCCCTGTCCTCCAGACGGCGACGGGGTGGTGATAGACGGCGGCACCTTTGCGTGGGCCAGGGAGGGCCCCCCCCTGTCTGAGGAGGATCAACATGCGGGTGAAGAGGGGCTCCCTGGTGGCCGTAGTGGGCCACGTGGGCTCGGGGAAGTCCTCGCTGCTGTCCGCCATGCTGGGAGAGATGGAGAAGAGGAGCGGCTCCGTCTGCGTCAAGGTTAGGGACGCTTAGCACGGGACGACACTGATGCCGGGGGAACGGGATGGAGTTTGGGTGTGCGATTAGCATGCATGTCATGTTTGTGTGTGTGCAAAGCTGAGCTGAACATGCTGTTACTGAAGCTACTCTAGAGATATGTAAGTTGAAGCTCGTAATAAATCTCAGAAAAGATCAATTAATCTAAGTTGTTTCTGTGTGTGTGTGTGTGTCTGTGTGTGTGTCTGTGTGTGTGTGTGTGTGTGTGTTCCAGGGCTCGGTAGCCTATGTCCCCCAGCAGGCCTGGATCCAGAACGCCACCCTGAAAGACAACATCCTGTTTGGCCAGGAGAGGCAGGAGAGCTGGTACCACAGGGTGGTGGAGGCCTGCGCCCTGCTGCCAGACCTGGACATTCTGCCCGCTGGAGACAGCACCGAGATCGGGGAGAAGGTACAGAAAAACACCCCTGAAATCCTCTTGGCCCTGGTTATTTTGTTATGTGGAAGAGTCGAGTTTGCACTGCCCGTCAGGGGTCTGTGTCTGTGGTTGCTGCTGGTCATAAGAGGCCAAGAAGGTGTTTTTTAGAGAGCAGGAAGTTCACTCGTCTCCTCTCCTCCTGCTCTCTCTCTCCATCCCTGTCTCCCGCCCCCTTTAGGAGGGCACTGTAACCTCACCCTCGCATGTTCTTTCTAGAGAACCTGCATGCATGGATGGATAAATAATCATGGGTGGATGATGGATGGAAGGAATACTAGAATCATGGAAGAACGGACGAATGGATCCATGGATGAATACATGGATTGATGGGATGAGTGGATGGAAGAGAATAAAAAATGCATAGAAGTGTGGATGGATGACGTCATGCGATGAGTACCGTGCACCTCACCTCAGTCTGGTTCCCCTGGTTCTCCTGGTTCCCCTGGTTCCCCTGGTTCTCCTGGTTCCTCTGGTTCCCCTGGTTCCCCTGGTTCTCCTGGTTCCCCTGGTTCCCCTGGTTCCTCCAGGGTCTGAACCTGTCAGGGGGGCAGAAGCAGAGGGTGAGCCTGGCCCGGGCGGTCTTCAGGAGGGCGGACGTCTACCTGCTGGACGACCCCCTCTCTGCCGTGGACGCCCACGTGGGCCAGCACATCTTCGACAGGGTCGTGGGGCCCAGGGGCGTGCTCAGGGACAAGGTCCGTAGACAGACCCACAGACGGAGAGGGCGTCTAGCCGTACAGCACAGAACACGGAGACACACATTAAAGACACGTCAAAGTTACACAACAAGATAGCCAGCATTTTAAGATCGTCTTCTTGATATGACTAAACCTAACCCTGCATGTAGAACATTATAGCCCTGCTTCCCAGACATGGAATAGACCTAGTACTAAAGTAAGAGAACAATTGATTGACAACGAAAGAATGATTAAAAATGTTTTTAGTTTGTAGGACTAGACTTAATCCATGTCTGCGAAACATGGCCCACGTGTGTGCTTGAACCTTGATTCGAGTTGTGTGTCCACACACTGTCTCACTGTGTGTGTGTGTGTGTGTGTGTTCAGACCCGTGTGCTGGTGACCCACGGGCTGGGCTACCTGCCCCAGGCAGACCTGATCCTGGTGATGGTGGAGGGAGAGATCACAGAGATGGGCTCCTACCCCGGAGCTGATGGGGAGGAAGGGGGCGTTCGCCGAGTTCATCCGGGTCTTCGCCGGCACAGAGCGCAAAGAGAGCTCCACGTGCAAGGGTGAGAGCGCAGCGGGGACTTACACAGGTCACACAGGAGAGAGCGCAGTGGGGACTTACACAGGTCACACGGGGGTGAGAGCGCAGTGGGGACTTACACAGGTCACACAGGTGAGAGCGCAGCGGGGACTTACACAGGTGAGAGCGCAGTGGGGCCTTACACAGGTCACAAGGGGGTGAGAGCACAGTGGGGACTTACACAGGTCACAAGGGTGAGAGCGCAGTGGGGACTTACACAGGTCACAAGGGTGAGAGCACAGCGGGGACTTACACAGGTCACACGGGGGTGAGAGCGCAGCGGGGACTTACACAGGTCACATAGAAGTACTCTGTAGCATGTTCAGGCTCTGGCCAAACTTGACTAAAGGGACAGTCCTCAGATAGATGACCTTTATCGTGATGCCTCAAATAAGACAACCGGTTTGGTGTTCTCACCAATGTTGAAGTGCTGGAGACAATACTTTAAAGAGTTCGTCTAAAAATAAAGATGGATGGATATATGAATGGAAAGAATGATTGACGCATGGATGGATGACATGGATGGATGACATGGATGGATGACGTGGATGGATCATATTCACAACACTGAAGACATGAGAGTAAAGGCAGTAGCTCATAAAACACACCACAAATTACAATGGGAAAGGAAAGACGTTAAATGGGCTGTCCTAAAATAAGGTGTTTGTTGTTATAAATCTGATGTACACAAACCATAAGAGTCCCTGTACTTCAACACAGTAAGTACAGGGTTAGGGGTGGATGGTACAGTCATATTCCCGCAAATGTCAAAAGGCCATTAAAACGTCCCCACGCTAACAATTAGCGGCATAGCAAGGGTTCGAATATCGGGTGATGAAAACATTCACCCCGCCAGGGTTCAAACCTCCACCCTTGCCGGGCACCGTGTTGAAAACTCTCACGTTTTCATTCCAGGAAAGCGCAAGTCGGTGTCGTCTCGCCTTAGCATGACAGACTTCTCCATCGATCTCTCCCAGGAGCAGCTCATCAGGTAAGCTGTCGCACCTGTGGGCGTGGCCTCTGGACCAGTGAGCCGAGCGACACTCCTAACCAAGGGAGAACCAAGTCTTGTCTAGAATAGGAGACAGGTTACGTACGATTAACGGCAATAGTGGATTAAACGGTAGATACGGGTGGCAACCGTAAAGACTGACAAATGTAGTCATCGCGGGAAGTTGGAACAGCTAAACTCATGTCAATGAATGATGCAAGCGTAATGTCATGTTCTCTCTCCACCCCTCCCCCCTCACCTGCGCCAGCTGTGACATGAGCAGTGCCAGTGTCCAGGCCATGGAAGCCATCTCTGATCTGGAGCAGCAGCAGGACTCTGAGGACCTGGGCAAGCTCACCGAGGCTGACAAGGCCAACACCGGGAGGGTGAGGAGTCTGTCACATCCTGCTAGGTCACGTCCTGCTAGGCCACGCCCTGCTAGGTCACGCCCTGCTAGGTCACGCCCTGCTAGGCCACGCCCTGCTAGGTCACGCCCTGCTAGGTCACGTCCTGGGAACTCACAAACACTGTTTGGAAGCTTTGTCGTTGCCGTGCATGTCGTTTGTCAATGTATTCCCGGAAGAGAAGGCTTCTGTTTCTCCCTTCCTTTTTTTTCATCACTTTAGTTTTTTCTCTCTCTCCCCACTCTCTCTCCCACTCTCTCTCCCTCTCTCCTTCTCCCTCCCTCTCTCTCCCTCCCCCTCTCTCTCTCCCTCTCTCTCTCTCTCCCTCTCTCCTTCTCCCTCTCTCTCCCTCCCCCTCTCTCTCTCCCTCTCTCTCTCTCCTCTCTCTCTCTCTCTCTCCCTCCCTTTCTCTCTCTCTCTCTCTCTTGGCAGGTGAAGCTAGAGATGTACGCCGAGTACTTCAAGACGATTGGGTCAGCCTTCATCATCCCCATCGTCCTCCTCTACGCCTTCCAGCAGGGCGCCTCCCTCTCCTACAACTATTGGCTGAGCGTCTGGGCCGACGACCCCATCGTCAACGGCACCCAGACCGACACCGACCTCAAGCTGGGCGTGTTTGGAGCGCTGGGATTCGCTCAAGGTGGGTGGGGGCGGAGCTTGGAGCGAACGGTTTAGGGTTAGGTGTCGTGTGGCTTTTGTAGCAGTGGTTCTGGTTTGAGGAGTGAGGATATCCGCCCCGTGACAAACAGGAAACAGCATGTCTTGAAGGAAATGCATTATGAACAGTCAACATCACATTCAGTTTCCGTAACCGTAACTCTAACCCTCGTTTCGCCACCGATATCACCCTCCACCCTCGACCTCTTATTACCTTTTATGCATGTGGCTCATGGTACAGTGGCGTCACGGTGCATTTGAAACATAGGCTTCAGACCTCGCAGAATAAGTTGGTTAGGCTTATTTTTGACCTCCCCATGAGAACTCATCTGGAATCTTCCCACTTTGAGAGGTTGGGTTGGTTGAAAGTTGGTGATCGGGTATCTCAGATTAAACTGTGTATGGTACATAAGATTTTAAATGGGGATGTTCCCAAATATTTTAGAAACTATTTTAATCGTGTAAGTGAAGTTCACACACATGCCACTAGGGGTAGCACCACTGATTTTGTACCACCAAGGGTGAGGACCAACTTGGGAAAGGCTTCCTTTTTTTATACGGGTGCTGCACTGTGGAACAGGTTACCGGGAGCACTCAAGGTGGTCGGGAGTTTGGGCAATTTTAAAAAGGCCCTAAAAAAATGGCTTATGCATAATTAGGCTTGCCTTAGTGGGGGTCATTGTTGTGTGTGTGATTTTTATGTATGTGTATATTTTGTGTATGTTTTGTGTACAGGGACCACAATGGAAATAAGCCTTCGGGCTTTTTTGTGTCTATCCCTGGCTATTTTATGTATTTTAATGTGTGACAGAATGCTGTTCATGTTTTTATATCAAAATGGTCAAATAAAATCAATCAATCAATCAAACCCCTTTCTCCTCCTTGTGACCCCCCGCAGGCGTGGCCGTGTTCGGCACCACGGTGGCCATCTCCCTGGGCGGCATCATCGCCTCGCGCCACCTCCACGCCGACCTCCTCCACAACGTCCTCCACTCGCCCATGTCCTTCTTCGAGTGCACGCCCAGCGGCAACCTCCTCAACCGCTTCTCCAAGGAGATCGACGCCATCGACTGCATGATCCCCGACGGCCTGAAGATGATGCTGGGCTACGTCTTCAAGCTGCTGGAGGTGTGCGTCATCGTCCTCGTGGCCACGCCCTTCGCCGGCGTGGCGCTCCTGCCCCTCGCCCTGCTGTACGCGTTCGTGCAGGTACGCCCCGCCCCGCTGATTCCTCCCTTCACACCGCGTGTCACGCTTCCAGAAGCATCCGGATCGTTTACGATTGCTTCTTGTTGTCGAAAGATTGGTTGGCTACTGTTATCTACTGAAGCTCGGACATCATTTCACCCGTATCATGCGGCGAACTACATTCCGTGCTGGGACTATTATTGTTATTTCGATTCTACTCGACTGCTTTTTATGCATCGCTTCATAATTTCCACGTGCGACTCCCTGTTTTACCCCGTTCAGTCCCTGTGCTTGTGTCTGTTTGACCCCGTTCAGTCTCTGTGCTTGTGTCTGTTTGACCCTGTTCAGTCTCTGTGCTTGTGTCTGTTTGACCCCGTTCAGTCTCTGTGCTTGTGTCTGTTTGACCCCGTTCAGTCTCTGTGCTTGTGTCTAGTTTACCCCGTTCAGTCTCTGTGCTTGTGTCTGGTTTACCCCGTTCAGTCTCTGTGCTTGTGTCTGGTTTACCCCGTTCAGTCTCTGTGCTCGTGTCTAGTTTACCCCCGTTCAGTCTCTGTGCTTGTGTCTAGTTTACCCCCTTCAGTCCCTGTGCTTGTGTCTGTTTGACCCCGTTCAGTCTCTGTGCTTGTGTCTGTTTGACCCCGTTCAGTCTCTGTGCTCGTGTCTGTTTGACCCCGTTCAGTCTCTGTGCTCGTGTCTGTTTGACCCCCGTTCAGTCTCTGTGCTCGTGTCTGTCCGTCCCGCCTCAGGGTTTCTACGTGGCCACGTCCTGTCAGCTGCGGCGTCTGGAGGCGGTGAGCCGCTCGCCCATCTACAGCCACTTCAACGAGACGGCGCAGGGCGTCAGCGTGATCCGAGCCTTCGGGGAGCAGCCTCGCTTCGTGCTGCAGGCCGACCGGCGCGTCGACCTCAACCAGACGTCCTACTTCCCCCGCTTTGTGGCCACCAGGTGAGGCTCGCACAAGGGCACGTGCAGACGTACACACACACACGTGCACACATCCGCACATACATATGTACAGTAGATACACACACACACAAATAGACACACATACATGCACACAAACACACTTACTTTCTAATATGCTAATACGACATATTTTGCAAAACCTGTAAAAAACAACTGACAATGTAAGTCCATCCTATCCTTCATGCGTACGTACCTCTACCTCTCTTTATGTTTCCCCAGTGTCCTTTGACTACTCTTAACCCCTCCTCACACCTCCACCTTGTGTTGGTTCTCAGGTGGCTGGCAGTGAACCTGGAGTTCCTGGGGAATCTGCTGGTGCTGGCAGCGGCCATCTTGTCCGTTCGGGGCAGAGCGTACCTGAGTCCAGGCATCGTGGGGCTGGCCGTGTCCCACTCCCTGCAGGTCAGACCGCTCACCTGCACTGCCACTCCTTACAAACAGGCAGCCTTCCTCCTGCATAAACCTGGGACGATATGGAGCCACAGCCTTGTTGTGGGAGGGAAACAAACAAACTGTGAAATGTTATTCACTTCAGAGATGTTAGTGAGAGGTATTTTTACGTTCCTTCCTGTTTACGTACATAGACATTTAACGGGACACTTTTTCTAAGATCAACTCACGAATAACATTCGAAAGACATTAAGGGTAATCGCCTTGAGTTCGGATTAAATGTCGGCTGTTCGTCATTTGAGCGTACTGTTCCTTTAAAAAAACCCTGTCTGTGCCGTTGGTCACCTGGTGTGGTTGTCCTGGCAGGTGACTCACCTGGTGGGGTTGTCATTGGGGCTGTGTGTGGTTGTCCTGGCAGGTGACGGGCATCCTGAGCTGGATCGTCCGAGCCTGGACAGACGTGGAGAACAACATCGTGTCTGTGGAGAGGGTGAAGGAGTACGCCCAAACTGCAAAAGAGGTGCGTGGCTTTGAACTGGGACGCCATCGCAGAGTCTCCTTACATTACCTTCATCCCCTATATGCAGTATATGAGGTCTTATATTATGTATGTCCTTCTTAGAGATGGTAGACTAGAGAGCAGTGTTCAACCAGTTCTAAGGAGCCACGAAATCTATAATATCCTGACATGAGTCATTAATAAAGATGATGCTTCCATGTGGAAGCTGATGTTTGGTGGTGGTAGTCAGAGAGCACTCCAGTATTGTGTCCTGCCTCTCCATGACTGACTGGCTCTGTCCGGCCCCCGCTGCCCAGGCTCCCTGGACCGTGGAGGGGAGCCCGCTCCCTCTGGCCTGGCCCTCCACTGGAACCATCCGGATAGAGGATTATGGGCTGCAGTACCGCAAGGGCCTGGACTGGGCCCTCAAAGGCATCTCCCTCGACATTCAGGAGAGAGAGAAGGTCAGTGATGGTTGGTGACAGGGTGGATTTAACGGTATTGCAGGGTTGGGTAGTGACAAATTATGTGTCATTGGGATTACGTAGTCAGATTACAAAAAATAAATGACTGTAATCCACCCAGATGACATTAGAAAAAACTTGCAATTACATTATAGTTCTATAGTATACAATATGCCAGTTTTATGAAACAATACAGTACACCTGTAGATGTTTATGACAGCATGTGTTTGTAAGGATACATAAAAAATGTTATGGTGCCTTAACTAACATTAGTTTTCTTCATTACGTTTTATGGGTAATGGAGGTTTATTTCTTTTATTTACATTGAAAATGGAAGATCTTTTTTTCCCAGTGAAAGTGATTCTCTTGCGTTACAAGAGCAAAGTCCTCCATGTGGCTTCCGATTAAAAGAAACAGCAGCAACAAAAAACCTTCACCAAATCACTCATCCAGTTCCACCTCTGAGGGTCTTCTTCCTCTCCCTGCTCCCTCTCCCTGCTCCCTCTCCCCCTTCCTCTCCCTGCTCCCTCTCCCTGCTCCCTCTCCCCTTTCCTCTCCCTGCTCCCTCTCCCTGCTCCCTCTCCCTGCTCCCTCTCCCCCTTCCTCTCCCTGCTCCCTCTCCCTGCTCCCTCTCCCTGCTCCCTCTCCCCCTCTCCCCCTTCCTCTCCCTGCTCCCTCTCCCTGCTCCCTCTCCCCCTTCCTCTCCCTGCTCCCTCTCCCCCTTCCTCTCCCTGCTCCCTCTCCCTGCTCCCTCTCCCCCTTCCTCTCCCTGCTCCCTCTCCCTGCGCCCTCTCCCCCTTCCTCTCCTTGCTCCCTCTCCCCCTTCCTCTCCCTGCTCCCTCTCCCACTTCCTCTCCCTGCTCCCTCTCCCTGCTCCCTCTCCCTGCTCCCTCTCCCTGCTCTCCCTGCTCCCTCTCCCTGCTCCCTCTCCCTGCTCCCTCTCCCTGCCCCTCTCCCTGCTCCCTCTCCCTGCTCCCTCTCCCTGCTCCCTCTCCCTGCTCCCTCTCCCTGCTCCCTCTCCCTGCTCCCTCTCCCCCTTCCTCTCCCTGCTCCCTCTCCCTGCTCCCTACAGGTGGGGATCGTGGGACGGACCGGAGCAGGGAAGTCTTCTCTGGCCTTGGGGATGTTCCGCATCCTGGAGGCGGCGAAGGGAGAGATCTACATAGACGGGATCAACATCGCTCACATCGGCCTCCATGACCTTCGATCCAGGATCACCATCATCCCCCAGGTGAAAACATCCTCAAGCTCCCAAACACACACAGAATCCACAACCCGCGCACACTCGTATCCACCCCCGACTCTCTGCTCTCACCCTGATCCCTCGCTCCGTGGCCCCCAGGACCCCTTGCTGTTCTCTGGGTCTCTGAGGATGAACCTGGACCCCTTCGACAGCTACTCGGACGAGGAGGTGTGGAGATCCCTGGAGCTGGCCCACCTCAAGAGCTTTGTGTGCGGCCTGCCACATAAGCTGAACCACGAGTGCTCCGAGGGTGGAGAGAACCTCAGGTAGAGAGAACCTCATGTAGAGAGAACCTCAGGTGGAGAGAACCTCAGGTAGAGAGAACCTCATGTAGAGAGAACCTCAGGTGGAGAGAACCTCAGGTGGAGAGAACCTCAGGTAGAGAGAACCTCAGGTAGAGAACCTCAGGTAGAGAGAACCTCATGTAGAGAGAACCTCAGGTGGAGAGAACCTCAGGTAGAGAACCTCAGGTAGAGAGAACCTCAGGTAGAGAGAACCTCAGGTGGAGAGAACCTCAGGTAGAGAGAACCTCAGGTAGAGAGAACCTCAGGTGGAGAGAACCTCAGGTACAGAGAACAGTGGAGGGAGGGGAACCTTTAGCGACCATTCAAACTCTCCAACGTTCCAGACCTCGTTATCGGTCATGTGTCACTGTGTCACCGTGTTTTCCGTTTCATTTGTTAAAGGTTTTCTGCGGCCACGAAATAAAGTAACTCACAGATATGTATACACCATATATTGCATGTATAGCAAATTGCAGCCTTTTACTTTAACATGACATAAATGTATAAACATGTTCTCAAACCATACGTGTAGTATAGTCTTGCGCCAAACTGGACATTTCTGTATTGAAAGTGGTTCAGATGGCCAATCACGGGACCCCCATGGCTAACGGCCAGAAAGAGAAAATAACATTTACCGAAATCACACAGTTGTATGTTTAAGCCGGAATGTTCTGCTATAGGTGTGTATCTACATACTAAGAATAGTACTTAAAGCCCACACAAGGCTTCCTAGCTATACATACCTCAGGCATATCCGTCTTCCTCCATCTCTCTCCCTCCTGCCCCCAGTCTGGGCCAGCGCCAGCTGGTGTGCCTGGCCCGAGCGCTCCTGAGGAAGACCAAGATCCTGGTTCTGGACGAGGCCACAGCTGCTGTGGACCTGGAGATGGACAACCTGATCCAGTCCACCATCCGCACCCAGTTTGAGGACTGCACTGTCCTGACCATCGCTCACAGACTCAACACCATCATGGACTACACCAGGTACCTCACACACTCACACACACACACAGAGACTCGACACCATCATGGACTACACCAGGTACCTCACACACACACACACACACACACACACACAGAGACTCAACACCATCATGGACTACACCAGGTACCTCACACACACACACACAGACTCAACACCATCATGGACTACACCAGGTACCTCACACACACACACACACACACAGAGACTCAACACCATCATGGACTACACCAGGTACCTCACACCACACACACACACACACACACCACACACACAGACTCAACACCATCATGGACTACACCAGGTACCTCACACACACACACACACAGAGACTCAACACCATCATGGACTACACCAGGTACCTCACACACACACACACAGACTCAACACCATCATGGACTACACCAGGTACCTCACACACTCACACACACACAGACTCAACACCATCATGGACTACACCAGGTACCTCACACACACACACAGACTCAACACCATCATGGACTACACCAGGTACCTCACACACACACACACACACACACACACACAGACAGACTCAACACCATCATTGCCTACACCAGGTCACCTCATGTCTCTCTACTTCTCCCTATCCTCCACCTCTCCAGGGTGATTGTGATGGACAGAGGGGCCGTCACAGAGATGGATTCCCCCTCCAACCTCATCTCCCAACGTGGCCAGTTCTATCTCATGTGCCTGGAGGCCGGCCTGGTGTGAACTCTCCCCAGACACGAGGCTCCGGGGTCGGGCAAACCCCGGCGACAGACGCCCTTCCTCATCTGGAGGAACTGGACAGCCAAGTTAGAAGAACCATGAGAGCACCAGAGACTCAAATTACTAGAATTGAATTAACGTGCATTGTTCTGCCACAGACGGGGCCGAGCAGACAACCCCAGGATTGGGACTCTGTGTCTAACCTGGAGAAGCCGAGGACACAGACAACAGGAAGGCTTCATCGGAACTTTGACTTGAACTCGATGAGATGCTCGTTGCGTTGCGACGCTCGCATTGTGGGAGTGAGACGGCACACGCGGGGCCTACTGACGCCAGAGGGATCCTTCCACACACGTCCTCGCACACAAACACTTTGTGTCTCTCTTTGCCGAACGTAGCTTTCCACCCACGATGTCTGACAGACATACTGTCTTCCCACACAATGTGCTGACCGTCAAACCTGCTGTAAGATGCGAGACTGGCCCTCATCATCCTCATTGTCATCACATAGAATGTAAATAACCGAGAGACATCCTAAGTAATTGTCTTTGTTTTGTATTCAGTTTCCAAGATGGTGCTTAGTTTACTGAGAGTTGTGGTAACAAAACTGTTCTCTCTTTTTCAAACGTCTGTCGAGAAAAGTAATGCTATGAGACAATAAAACGACGATAAGCTAGAAAGACAACTTTATTTATTAAAGTACAACATTTTAAAAAGAGGACAAAATATCTGAATCTAACAAGAATCTGTAATGTCTGTGTACACGTTTTGTGGCACTTAAATTTGTTACGTTCTTTGGAACATTAAACCTAATTGAAATGTTTACATGGTGTGTAGTGGTCTTTTTTCAAAACTGCATAAACAATAACTGAAAGGTTTACCTCTCAAAAAAAAGACATTGTCTGAATGATCACAGTAAAATAAAACACTTTAGGCTTCAAACAGATGACTTCACAGGTACAACATTGTCCACTCAGATCTTTGGCAACTTTCAACTCACTCTCACTTGCATTCCACATCTTATCTCTCTACTAGCAAAATAATATTTGTTGCTTAAATAAAGAGATAAATGCAGGGAAGATATTGGTAAAACTAAACCTCAATGATTCTCTGCATGTAACATTTCCCCAGTAAGTTTAATGGTACTGTAGGTCCTTAATGATATAATATGTAAGTGTATATATTTGCTTTGTATATTACAGGTATATTGCCATTTAAACAACCAGGGCCGGATGCAGCCTGCTTTGACTGGGGGGGCAATGAACATTTTTGGGGGGGCGGTAGACTATCATTACGGAAAGAGATCGTATTCCTTTTTATGTTGATACAATTTTTGAGACTGCTTAACGATCCTAGTGTTGATCATGTGCGGAGCCAGACGTTTTAAACATTCGGGAGAATGGATGAATGATGTCGCACACGAAAATAGCACACATTACCACCGACGAAAAGCAAAAATAATGTATATAGACCCCTAACTCCTAACCCCAACCCTAGGTGAACCGATGGTCATTTACTTAATGAGTAAACTGTATAATACACTTAGAAATACATTGCGTCAATGTATATTTATATCGAATTGTGATGATATCCTTAACAAAAAATACAATTTGATTCTATTAGACATAACAAAACAATTACGGTTACTGACATTTCCTGGCATTTCGAAATAAAAACGTTTTAAGCTGTAAAAATGGTTACTGACATGTCGAAATATGTTGTTATTTTTGTATTATGTTAATTTCAGCAATAAATACGTTCATTTGATTCAAATACGTTCATTTTATTCTGATAGCCTACATTATAAGTTTATTGTATTCTGATAACTTCCGTCACATAACTTCCGTCACACCACGGTTACACAATAGAGTCCAGCTGCAGCCCCGGAGACAAACACCCAGGCGTGACGGAAGTAACCGTGGTGTGACGGAAGGGATTTTTTTACACATCGCTATCAGAAACCAAAGATCAACCATGGAAGTAAGTGAGAATGTCAATGTACTTAATGTATTGAGTAATATTCATGTTAAAGCCGAGCCGTGGTTTATTTACTTTTCGCTAAATTCGGATATAGCCTAATAATATTATAATACCGCACCCTTTTTTTTACAAATTAGCCAACAGTATCCAGCTGCACTTCGTTCATGGAAGTAACCCCCAACCCTAGGTGAACCGAGCCCTGGTACTTTCTCCTAACCCCAACCCTAGGTGAACCGAGCCCTGGTACTTTCTCCTAACCCCAACCCTATGGGAACCGAGCCCTGGTACTTTCTCCTAACCCCAACCCTAGGTGAACCGATGGTCATTTACTTAATGAGTAAACTGTATAATACACTTAGAAATACATTGCGTCAATGTATATTTATATCGAATTGTGATGATATCCTTAACAAAAAATACAATTTGATTCTATTAGACATAACAAAACAATTACGGTTACTGACATTTCCTGGCATTTCGAAATAAAAACTTTTTAAGCTGTAAAAATGGTTACTGACATGTCGAAATATGTTGTTATTTTTGTATTATGTTAATTTCAGCGATAAATACGTTCATTTTATTCAAATACGTTCATTTTATTCTGATACATTATAAGTTTATTTTATTCTGATAACTTCCGTCACATAACTTCCGTCACACCACGGTCACCGTCACGCCTGGGTGTTGTCACGCCAGGGGGTTTGTCTCCGGGGCTTGTCCAGCTGCATCTAACCCGAGATGTCAGATGTTTATTGAGTCACAATTGAATTGCGCATTCAAATCCTAGCATTCTAAAGACGTCTATAAATCTTCGTTTCAATGCGTTTTGAGGTTATTTGTTTGTGGTTAGTTATAAAGGCGGTGGGTATGTTTTGGCAGACGTGTCTGTTCTTTGTTGGGTTGTCAAAACACAGACAGAGCTAGGCTACTTTCCGCAACAATGGAAAACAGGTGTCGTGCAAAGGCAATCATCCCCACCAGGATTTTCATCCCCTGGCCGCGGGAGCGGGGATATAATGATATTATGTGTATCCCCTTTGTAATTTTTGCTAGAAAAGAACAGACATCTCCATATTATCTCAGCTTGTTCATTATGACCAAAAGAACACAGAAAATAACACACATGATGGCAGACGAATGTCGAATATGAAACTAACTTCACCTTGGAAGCAAAGTTTATTACAATACACTCTTCAATAAAACCGAGACACAGGAAACAACTTCGATAGACGCACAAATCAAGTGTTTCAACAAACAAACTCGAAATAAACAGCTCTCCACAACATTTTTACAACGTTTTGATCAAGTTTTAGAAAATGTGTGTTATTCAGGGGGCGGGGCTATCACGCACTTGGATGTCCAGACTGGTTGGACGCACAGGTAGCCTCATGCATGACCGCAAAACTGAGAGTTGTGTTGTGGATGAAAGACAAGAGTGCTGGAAAGCTGTGATGGGTATTGACGTGCTAACGCTGTTAGTGAACGTAGTAGACAAACAGGGACAACTCGGAAAGTGAAAACAAAGGAATGTGTGTTTGAACACTGAATTTCATCGTTACTAAAAGTAATGCATGATTAACCAATTTTCGTTGCCACCTTTTCGTTGATCAACGAATTATTCCTGGCCAAGCTGCTGATTCTGCTGCTCTCAAGTGGACAAGTGTTAGGAGGTAAGGTACAGACCCCTAACTCCTAACCCCAACCCTAGGTGAACCGATGGTCATTTACTTAATGAGTAAACTGTATAATACACTTAGAAATACATTGCGTCAATGTATATTTATATCGAATTGTGATGATATCCTTAACAAAAATACAATTTGATTCTATTAGACATAACAAAACAATTACGGTTACTGACATTTCCTGGCATTTCGAAATAAAAACGTTTTAAGCTGTAAAAATGGTTACTGACATGTCGAAATATGTTGTTATTTTTGTATTATGTTAATTTCAGCGATAAATACGTTCATTTTATTCAAATACGTTCATTTCATTCAAATACGTTCATTTCATTCAAATACGTTCATTTTATTCTGATACATTATAAGTTTATTTTATTCTGATAACTTCCGTCACATAACTTCCGTCACACCACGGTTACCGTCACGCCTGGGTGTTTGTCTCCGGGGCTGCAGCTGGACAATAACCCCATAGAGTCCAGCTGCAGCCCCGGAGACAAACACCCAGGCGTGACGGAAGTAACCGTGGTGTGACGGAAGGGATTTTTTTACACATCGCTATCAGAAACCAAAGATCAACCATGGAAGTAAGTGAGAATGTCAATGTAGGCTACTTAATGTAATGAGTAATATTCATGTTAAAGCCGTGCCGTGGTTTATTTACTTTTCGCTAAATTCGGATATAGCCTAATAATATTATAATACCGCGCCCTTTTTTTTGACAAATTAGCCAACAGTATCCAGCTGCACTTCGTTCATGGAAGTAACCCCAACCCTAGGTGAACCGAGCCCTGGTACTTTCTCCTAACCCCAACCCTAGGTGAACCGAGCCCTGGTACTTTCTCCTAACCCCAACCCTAGGTGAACCGAGCCATGGTACTTTCTCCTAACCCCAACCCTAGGTGAACCGAGCCCTGGTACTTTCTCCTAACCCCAACCCTAGGTGAACCGATGGTCATTTACTTAATGAGTAAACTGTATAATACACTTAGAAATACATTGCGTCAATGTATATTTATATCGAATTGTGATGATATCCTTAACAAAAAATACAATTTGATTCTATTAGACATAACAAAACAATTACGGTTAGGATACTGACATTTCCTGGCATTTCGAAATAAAAACTTTTTAAGCTGTAAAAATGGTTACTGAGTACTGACATGTCGAAATATGTTGTTATTTTTGTATTATGTTAATTTCAGCGATAAATACGTTCATTTTATTCAAATACGTTCATTTTATTCTGATACATTATAAGTTTATTTTATTCTGATAACTTCCGTCACATAACTTCCGTCACACCACGGTCACCGTCACGCCTGGGTGTTGTCACGCTGCATCTAACCCGAGATGTCAGATGTTTATTGAGTCACAATTGAATTGCGCATTCAAATCCTAGCATTCTAAAGACGTCTATAAATCTTCGTTTCAATGCGTTTTGAGGTTATTTGTTTGTGGTTAGTTATAAAGGCGGTGGGTATGTTTTGGCAGACGTGTCTGTTCTTTGTTGGGTTGTCAAAACACAGACAGAGCTAGGCTACTTTCCGCAACAATGGAAAACAGGTGTCGTGCAAAGGCAATCATCCCCACCAGGATTTTCATCCCCTGGCCGCGGGAGCGGGGATATAATGATATATGTGTATCCCCTTTGTAATTTTTGCTAGAAAAGAACAGACATCTCCATATTATCTCAGCTTGTTCATTATGACCAAAATAACACACATGATGGCAGACGAATGTCGAATATGAAACTAACTTCACCTTGGAAGCAAAGTTTATTACAATACACTCTTCAATAAAACCGAGACACAGGAAACAACTTCGATAGACGCACAAATCAAGTGTTTCAACAAACAAACTCGAAATAAACAGCTCTCCACAACATTTTTACAACGTTTTGATCAAGTTTTAGAAAATGTGTGTTATTCAGGGGGCGGGGCTATCACGCACTTGGATGTCCAGACTGGTTGGACGCACAGGTAGCCTCATGCATGACCGCAAAACTGAGAGTTGTGTTGTGGATGAAAGACAAGAGTGCTGGAAAGCTGTGATGGGGATTGACGTGCTAACGCTGTTAGTGAACGTAGTAGACGAACAGGGACAACTCGGAAAGTGAAAACAAAGGAATGTGTGTTTGAACACTGAATTTCATCGTTACTAAAAGTAATGCATGATTAACCAATTTTCGTTGCCACCTTTTCGTTGATCAACGAATTATTCCTGGCCAAGCTGCTGATTCTGCTGCTCTCAAGTGGACAAGTGTTAGGAGGTAAGGTAGCCTACCATAGATACGCCTTCTTTAGATTTTGATCCTTATTTGCTGACAAGTGAACTTCTTACTACACTAAAACTTCCACACCTAATGCGAGCGCGCGGAGCGCGCGAGAATTTTTTTGGTGCTGATTTGAGCTTTATCTAAAATAAACATAGTCGTCTTTCAATTGGTAAAACCTTGTCTAATGAATGTGGTGTCTTTTTGTCTCTTAATTTTTCAGCCCTAACTTTACGTTTCATAGCCTGGTTTTCCATCGTTAGGCTATATTCTTAGCTTTCGATCTGTCAGTCCCTGTTGTCTGTAAGCTACGACAGTGACTAGTTACTGACTTCCACACCTAATGCAATATTTTTTTGGGTGCTGATTTGAGCTTTATCTAAAATAAACAGTCGTTTTTCGTAAAACCGGTCCCGGCCGGGCCGCGGAAATCTGGGGTGGCGCGGCAGAAATCTGGGGGGGCGTAGCCCACCCCAGCCCCCCCCCTAGATCCGGCCCTGTAAACAACTCACATCTGATTTGAGACTTAAATACTTAGTATATATTTTTTGCTAAGACATATTTTGTAATATTATTTAAAAAAAACAATACAACATGTTTCTAATTAGAACTAAACCAATGAAACAGAATAATTTATTATTAAATCAAATAGTATTGACTGACCATGTATACGAGGACCTTGTAACAATGTACATTTTAGTAATAATTCTGATGATTTGGAAATCCTGTGACCCACAGTCTCTCCCTCAACGCTGAAGATTGTTAGATGTTTCTACGACACGCGAATGTTCTGCTTTTCCAGGCATGTGGCGCAACATCTTCCTCCTAACATTTGTAGTAGAGTGTAGTCGGCTACTTAGCCGGAAAAGTCCCATAGACACTGCAGCAAATACTGTCAAATGGAAGTGTGTTTCTTTATAAACGTATAACCCTGGACACAGGAGTTCATTAAGGAGTTTATTTTGTCAAGACACACTTTGAAACATAATTAAATGTCCTTTTTGATTCTTTTCAAGTTTCTCTTCACAATTCAATATATTATCACAGATGAAACACTAGAGAATCAAAACGCTGGTTACTGTCATACAGTCTCTCTCACACAGACGGAGGCAGCACTAAATAACACTCAGAAGGAATCCTCAAGACCGTATACTTTGAAGCGAGATAGGTTACGTGTTTGAGTTCCAAAAGCTCACGTTTTGGCATGCTAGTTGCTCACAGGCACACATCCCCACGCCACACTGTCAACCTTTTCCCACCAGTGTGCATCAAATGAAGCTGTAAAGAGATTCTAATTTAGTGCAAGGCAAAAAAGGCAAAACAGGATATATGTAAAAACGTGCCATTGTAGAGTTAATGGTTTCTCAAGTCTATGATCAAGCACGTGCACGTCTGACCAAGAGGATCGTTCAAAAAACTGCCGACCTCGTCAACAACTGTATTTTGATCTGGCCAAATTGATGACAGAATGATGAACAAACTGAGATAACATGTACGGTACTTTATACCAAAAAGCAACAAATATTAGTTATGGATAGCGCAAATACGTTCACTTGAGGCCACTTATAGGAACTGAAAATAGAAGTGTGTGCGGGGCATGCATTCCAAAACAAGTCACGTAATCTTCCACAATGGTAAAGAAAATGCTATTGTTTTGGCTGGAAACCATTAAACGTTGTAAGTGTTTTACATTCTACAGTGTTCTGACAAACAGAAGCTATCCACAAAACATTTTCACACACTCTCAAGCTTTACAAACACACAAACTCTGTTAAGTTCTGAGAAAAGAGAATACACCTGCTAAAAAAAGCAAGCCACATCACAGAACAAAGTCACCAGCTCGCAAAGAAGCTTCAAATAGATTAGGGAATTAGTTGTGGGTTTTTTTTTCAAGAAAAAGGTTCAGCAACAAAAAAAAACGAACAATTGCCATAACTATGTCTCTCGTCCAAATAGAAATTGGAATTTTGTCTCTTTTCACTTCCTCATTAGAGACACTGGCCCTGTATATCCATCCAATTGATTTAAGGCACAGGTCACACATTATAATCAGAAATACCCAAAGTTGGGTTCACTGTCTATCTTTAACAGGCCACCTCACTTCAGTATTAGGGCTTCTCCTAACCAGTGACTGAGGGTGCGTTGCATATGGCCATAGTGAACCTTTTCCATGCCGCCAGACAGTATCAGCGTTTGAAGCACGTACTAGTCCCCCACCCCTTAAGTGTGAGTGACAACAGCGATCCTTATCCAGGCTGCTGGAGGATCTTTCCGGAAGGTCTCAGAAGACGGTGCATCTTTTGCACTTCTTTTTGACTGGCGGAGGACAGAGCACTGCGCGAATGGCCTCGTCGAAGACGGTCTTCAGTCCCCTCTGGGTGAGGGCGGAGCACTCCAGGTACTTCACCGACCCTGGATCGGGACAGCCGACAGGAAGAGGAAGGAGAGACAAACACCGCGGTGACGTCATTATGGGAATGATTCAAGATGTCGCTGAGACCCGAGTGAGGCAAGGCACTTTAATGCTGAAAAATACATTGAAATAAAAGAGTAAGAGTATAAACATTTACATGGATCCAAATGTGATTCATTTAATCATCATCTAAATGAATGTTAACTAGTGTTGACAGACGCGTCCAGCCCTACCGATCTCCCTGGCCATGGCCAGGCCCTGGGGGTAGGTAATGGGGGACAGCTTCTTGTCCCTCAGCCTCTCGATGGTGTCCTTGTCGTCCCTCAGGTCCAGCTTGGTGCCCACCAGGATCATGGGCGTGTTGGGGCAGTGGTGGCGCACCTCGGGGTACCACTGGAAAGGTCACACGCAAGTCAAAGGTCAAATACAATTACGAACGAAATCCTGTAAGGATGTTCTGTCTACGAGTGCTAATTAAGTGTACTGACTCACTATAAGTCAATGTTAAGTCACGATTTTACCTTTAAGACCACCAATAATGTACCATTACTGTGGTAAAATCTACACAAGAAAATAAGCAGTATCATGTCTTACAACAAGGTGGCGATATGGAGTCATTTCAGTCAAATATTCAGTCACAAGAAAAAGGGTGCTAAATAAATGTCCACTATGTCCTTTCTGGCTGTTGACACTTGATGGGGATTTGGAAACCTGGCAGAGCCGAGGTAGAGAGACATGAGTGAGGCACTGACCTTAGCTCTGACGTTTTCAAACGATGCAGGGCTCACCAGAGAGAAACAGATTAGGAACACATCCTGCAAAGACAAACGTCAAGTTAACATCGACAGCAGCATTCAATAAAGTCATACTAAAACCACCAACATAACACAGGCAACAACACAGCACTCACGTCTACCAGAGTTCCACAGCTAAAACAGGCACCCAGAGCCTGGTTACATGGCAGTTCCACAGCTAGAACAGGCACCCAGAGCCTGGTTACAGGGCAGTGAGGCCCGACTCCTCTTTGATGGAAGTAAAATACTGGGCACAAACACTTCAGATGGAACGTCTGCAGTTGTTCAGCCTGGTATACACGCCTTGAATGGGTTGTTTTTGAATGGGGGCCCTGTGGTTCCTGGCAGGGTCATTGACATTCAGTGCAGGTAGAGTCACAAAGCCAAGCCAGAGCAGCCAGCTTGGACTCACTACCAAGCCAGTGTGGAGCCATGCTGGCCAAAAGAACCGACTCACTACCAAGCCAGTGTGGAGCCATGCTGGCCAAAAGAACCGACTCACTACCAAGCCAGTGTGGAGCCATGCTGGCCAAAATAACCGTATTATTTTATTTAACTCTTATTTATTTCGATTCTTTCCGCAGTCGAACATTTGCTTTCCTGACCTTTAGTTTTGCAGCTCTGAAAACTGACAGGAGACATCTTGGTAGGTCATTTGCTAGCACAACAATGGTGTGGCTAACTCCTCCCAAGTTGTACTGAAATATGCCCCTTATTCATTTCCTGTGAAGCGGCAGTCTGCTTTCCAGTAGGATAGCAGGAGTCCCACAGATAGAGCCACTGGCTTGGGAGATAGACAAAACCACCCTGAAAACAGGAAGTTGTGTGGAGGACAATTAGGTTCCATAAGGGAAGGGTTGGCGAAGGTTTGTGTACAGTCATACCACCTCAGGGCAGAGTGAAAGACGAGATGTCAAAGGTAACCATCTTGGAGAAAGGAATATAATATCTATCACGTGTGAAAGATGTGTGTGTGTGTGTGTTACCGTCTGTGGGTAAGACAGAGGCCTGAGTCTGTCGTAGTCTTCTTGTCCAGCCGTGTCCCAGAGGCCCAGGTTGACCGGCTTCCCGTCCACCATCACATTAGCAGAGTAGTTATCAAACCTGCCAGGCCCAGGGAGAGGGGAGAGCGTTCAGGAGGAGGCCGTTTAAAACGGAGCCCATTCACACGCACGCCTGGATAAAGCTCCAAGTATCACTGCCAAGGGCGTGTTCGTACTTACACTGTGGGGATGTACTCCCCAGGGAAGTGTGTGTGTGTGTGTGTGTGTGTGTGTGTGTGTGTTGGTACTTACACTGTGGGGATGTACTCCCCAGGGAAGTGTGTGTGTGTGTGTTCGTACTTACACTGTGGGGATGTACTCTCCAGGGAAGGCGTTGGTGGTGTAGCTGATGAGAAGACATGTCTTACCCACCGCTCTGAGAGAGAGAGAGAGAGAGAGAGAGAGAGAGAGAGAGAGAGAGAGAGAGAGAGAGACTGATAAGATTGTATACATGTGTATGTTGTCTAAAAGTGCGGTACTACCGCTGGAATATCTCTGGATGTAGTGTGAATGAACACACATTCTGCTCGGTAGTTTGGAAGAGGCACGCACGGTATTGTGAGGTGACACAGGACCCGCCCTACAGCGGGGTGGCATAACTCCCCTCCCAAAGACACCTCAGTGTTTATCCTGCACTGTACAGGTGTAAGGGGCAAGACCAAAGGACTCTATAGACTGAGGGGACACAAGTCACACACAAAAGGGGACCCCGAGACTGCCCCAAACATGGCTGTCACCGCACACAAGGGGCCACGAGGCACCTGGACGCACAAAACGCGAGGCCACAAATACAGCAAGGAGGGAAAGCACAAAACAGTCAAACACACACACACACAGTCTGCTGTGTGTAAACACATCAAAAATAGTTACGGAAGTAGAGACTAGAGCAGACTGTCACAAGGAAGACTGCGGAAGAGTGATAAACAGATGGGTAAACAATAGTAGGAATAAAAAAATGAAGATATGAAAAGTGGGCTATAGCCAAGGCGCGCGTGTGCATCCACGAGCTCTGCCACTTAATTCTTGGAGGAAAACATGTCATTCCTCAAAGGAGTGAGAGAAACTGGGTAGAGTGAGAGGTCTCGCTAATTCAAGAGAACTGACAAAATGTCCAGTTACACATTTTTGATATGCTGACGATAAATGTAATTGCTGTTGCCTGGTTCGAGTCGCCCCCGTATGATCTGTGAGTAGGTGTGAATCACGATGACGACTAACTGAAATGTCTACCAAGAAGTCAAACCTTCGGGAGTTTTTTTTTACCCAGTTTGACTTATTTATTTACACAAACTGTTCTGGATCTTAAAATGCAAGAATGCGACATGTGCATAGTAGACTAAGACTCTAAAGAGTAAATAAAGAATAAATAATTAAGACACTTGGATTATTTTTTTCAATTAAATTCGCAAGCTAGATTTCTTGACGGCTTCATAAAATTAGCCTGTTAGAAAACGATTTATGTTCCACAATTATCTCACGAATATCTCTAATCTCATGCAATTGGGGGCAAGGGGTAGAGAGAACTGACTGCCGACCAATTCAGTCTGCCAGCCCCAGCCCTTTTTGCAACAATTGCCATAAATGAGAATCACAAGCTAAAAGGCACATTTTCTGTTTTCACTCCACAAATTATCTTACCCATCGCCAACAACTACGCATTTGATGGCCTGCATCTGCAGAGTGGTTGGTGGTATCCCAAATAACTGTTCTACGTTTAAAAATGTCAGAAAAGGTTTCCAATATACTGTATTCGTGGTAAGTGGGCTGGTACGGCTGCAGTCAGGAGGAAAGCGTACAGCCCTTCTGTCGCTGTAAACGAAGCATTACGGAAAAGACCGAACTATTTTAAAGGTACAGTGGTAACTATTCGCAGAATCTAAGTCGACTTCGTGGTTTAATAAAGATCAGTATCGATTCATGTGATCCAAAATAGAAAACGGATGTAGCTGCAGCTAATAACTGGGGCATTCTATTTAGTAACGGAAAAACAGTACAGTTCTTACAGACAGTGCAGTCCGAACGACTGACCGCACTTATTTTATGGACTTACTTGGCTCACGAGATGCATCTGAAAGGGTAGCCTATCCGCTGCCAGCCCTGCAGATGAAACCTGGCCTCACATATCCACAGAAATCAGTAACTTGAAACGAACTTTACAGCCAAACAGGAAACAAACTCGTTAAAAACAACAACACGCAAACCAGACACACACATACACACATAACAGGACCACTTCCATTACTTGTAAGAATGTTTTTATTGCTTGACCCGCCATCAGGACAACCTATACCAAAATGATTAGAACTCCGAGCACAACTGGTAAAATCAAACCTTGTACAGTAGTCATCATAAGGAGAAGAACGACAATAGAAAAATGGTCCTCTGGCCAATGCAACAGCTTTGGGGACACTGTAGCCTTTTTACAAACATTAAGAGCATGAAAAACAGGAGCATTAAGCAGTATTTTTCTATATAAGCCCTGATTACAGTATCCTAGACAGAAACGAAACGTAACATTTAGGTAATGGATTTTGTACTGTACCAGACTCAACGACAAAGGTCTGGGTTCGGACTCTTGCGTTAAGTTGTGGTTATCATTGGGTTTGCGCATCAATCACCTCCCTTACTGGTTAGTCAAAAGTACTTCTGAAAGTGAATGATGCTTTTGATATGAACAGAGGATAAAAAGGCAAACCACTTAATATATGATACATGTGTGGTACAGTTTATAAGGGGGGAAACGGTATATTCATAAGAAAAGTAAAATGAAGGTAGCCACAATGTTGTTTTTTGTTGTTGCTGTATTTCTCAAAACTTTAGAATTTTCTCTGTGAGAAAGGCTGTATGAGTAAAATCAAATCAACTAAACACAACCATCATGTCATATTAACTAAACACAACCATCATGTCATATCAACTAAACACAACCATCATGTCATATTCTATCCCAATTGGTAAAATTATGATTTTATTCAATGGAAAATTAGTATTCTTAAAAAAAAATCTTTTCTTTTTTTCAGAAGCCCATTTTTTTCATTTCTTTTTTTCCAACAAGAAACAATGCCAGACAAAATGTAATTAACTCAAAAGACATTACCAAGGACAACAGCAAATATATCCAAAACTTAAACATAGTTTAAGCCTAGTTAAACAACTTTGCTAAATCTAGCAAGGCAATGCCTTCCCATCATGTCTCCGGAATATTTAGTTCAGCATGTGGAAAAATACATATTTTTATCTTCACAACAATTTGATTCAAGTCCCCCATTAGAAGGACTCTGGTGGATTTAAAACCTGTGCCAAAATGAATCTCTGCTTCTTGGCACACCCAGTATGCAAAGACAAAACACTAGACACCCTTCAGGCTAACGAGAATCAATTCAGTTCCGTGTTTAAACTGTGTAACACAGATGCACCCAGAGCGAACGTCCCAACAGACACACGTCGCTGAAATCAGAAGGAACATCAACTTTCTACGTGCCAATAAGAAAAATGTCAAATAGGACTTGGTTCTAATTTGTCCAGGGGGAGTGAAATGGAGGCACTTCTTCAAACCAGTAGCGTGACAAAGCTCACAGCATTCTAGAAGTCTAGGATAGATAGCCTACTGCTTCCAACCAAACCTTCAATAGGCTGACCTGCGAGCAGTTTAGTACAGAGGTTCACAAAACGGAGTGGTCTGCATCTCTGACCTCCAGCGGCCCCAGTTTTTGACCTCTGACCTCCAGCAGTCCCAGTCTTTGATCCATCTCCTACCACGGAGAATCATCTTGCCCTTGACTGAAACCAACTAAACCTGATGAACCAAAACGCAGCGCAGTGGCATGCGCCATCAGTGGAAGTGACGGGCATCCTATAAAACATGGACCGTGTGTTACTGTAACCACGGTTAACATACTGTAACCATGTGTTACTGGCGTAACTCAAGATGGAGGTTAGTGATGCTGAGACAGCAAGCACACGGACTGCAATACTGGAGTTGATTTTGTAGACTCGTTTGACCCAGTGAAGTTCTCAACCTGTCTGATGAATAAGTGTTTGTCCATTCAAGTGAAGCCTCTTCAATGGTAAAACTCATCTCAGACTCATCACTGCAAATGTGTGATGTCGTCTCACATTTTAAAAACGAGTTTTGAAAATACTGTAATTAGCGAGGATGACTTCACTTTGCAGAACCCCCGTGACACACAGTGACGAGACCCCACCCCCTCCAGCCGTCCCATTTGGCACTAGCTTGGTTTGTAGCTGGCATTAGCTGTATTCCTCTCTCCCAGGTCAAAGTTCTGAAGAACATCCCATTTAGGAGCTTGTCCTCTGGGAGACCAAAGACAAAATCACGTCTGCTATTCGAGATCGGGATGAGCTAAGAAATATTAAGCATCTCCAAGCTGAACACAAAGAAAGGCAGTCTGATCTTCAAGGTCACCTTAAAGCTCCAACAACGAGGTACCTCAAGTTCTCATCTGAAATACCGGGACCAGATGCAACATCAAATAATATACTAGCCGGCGCGTATAAACAGTTCTTTTCTTCAATATATATATATTTATATATCACAAACTGTGCAAAAAAATATGGTTATGGTCATTTACTCCTACTTTATATAAGCTGTATATGTGCAACTATAACGATAAAAAAAAGCACATTATGTCACCATGGTAAGAATGGTGTTTCTTACTTCTACTAAGTACCCTTGGGAAACAAAACCATAATAATAATAACAATGACATACCACTAAAACAGACCGAAGGACAAGGAGAAGCCTGTGGCTCTGGCCTGTGGCTCTGGCCTGTGGCTCTGGCCTGTGGCCTTTGGCGTATCTATTCAAAATTCAAAGCAAGTAGCCCCCCCACCACACACACAAACATTTCCCATGATTCCACCCGGAACCACGACAACCTCTGTCTCTTCTGCCTGACCCACGTTTCCACGCCAACACGTCATCCTGTGTCACAACTCTAGGATCCTAACTTGAGCGACTTCCGGCGACTGAGACCTCAGTGCAGGTTTCCCATCGATGGTAATGCACAAAGTTCAGCATAGTCACGTACCCATCTCAATCGCGAAACCCACAAACGGAAAACTCCTATATTATATAAACCCTAATGTGTAGTTCTGCTCTTGACCTGTAGGAGGCACACATCGAACCAACCCTTTTTCCTTTGACCATAAAATACAAACAAACATTATGCACAAGCGTCAAAGGATTCTGTGCACAAACGAAAACAGAGCGAGGTAACAGCCACTGAGACATACTCTACAAGTGATCGTACGTGGGGCACCTGCGTGTGAAGGCATGTATCCAAAGAGTCAACATAAGAAAATAAAGCAGTTTTGCATTGGTGGACCCTGCCCTGGGAGGGGGGGAGGAGAGGGGGGGTGGAGGTGGAGGAGAGAGGGGGGTGGAGGAGAGGGGGCGGAGGAGAGGGGGGTGGAGGAGAGGGGGGGGTGGAGGAGAGGGGGGTGGAGGAGTGGGGGTGGAGGAGAGGGGGGGTGGAGAGGAGAGGGGGGTGGAGAGGTGAGGGGGTGGAGCGGTGAGGGGGTGGAGAGGAGAGGGGGTGGAGAGGAGAGGGGGTGGAGAGGAGAGGGGGTGGACTCAGACGGAGAGAGACACGAAGCTGTTGTACTGCTGGATGTTCCTCTTCAGGATGTCTGAGCAGGGCCCCAGCACGCGCTCGAAGCGGGGCCGGTCCAGCTTCACACACTTCAGCGGGCCCCGGGACACCACGGTGGCGGCTCGGGGCCGGTTCATCAGCAGGGCGATCTCACCTGAGGCAGGAAGCAGGGGGACATTACAGCTTCCACAAAACTAATCATATACACATCAAACTAAAATATATCAATAGTATCATTTATAAGTAGAATGTTTATTGTATATAAAAAAATTATATATACATCATATAAATAGTATAATATAATGCTTATATTAAAATATATATATATATATATACACACAGACACACAGATGCATGCACACGTCTTTCTTTACACACATCCTGAAAGCACTGCCCAAAAATACAGTTGCACTTAACGCTCACCAAAATAGTCGGACGGCCCGAGTCTGCCCACTTCTACAAACTCCTCGTGCTCCGAGCGTCTCTGCAGCACTGCGGCCGAGCCCTGCGCGCACACACACACACACACACACGGTCAGGGCTGCCCTGGGACACACACACACCAATATCCCTCTGCTCCACACACGGTTCTACAGTGAGCTTAACCTCAAGAATAATGAAGAACTCGTCGCCCGGCTCTCCCTGAACCACGATCTTCTGCCCGTCCTCGAACTGCACCGTCTCCAGGGCGTCGGCCACCGTGAGCCTCTCCCACTTGTCCAGGGACTCTGCAAAAGGCCAGCCGCAGTTACGCAGTTGTACCACCGGGTGGCACCAAATGTACATTTTGCATTCGTGTGGGAAGGACGTCCCGCATCTCAATGGGTTGTGTTGTTGTTACAACCCGCTTTGTACACTCGGGACAGGAGACAACAGAAACTGTCCGTCTGGTGAAATGAGGAACGGTTTGAGGAACGGTTTGGCTGTGCGGGTGGTGGAACATGTTGGGCGGCTTCTCACCTAGGATGGACACCTTGCTGAGGAATTCCTCATACATCTTGCGCTTTCTCAAAGTACTCCCCTGAAACAGAGACGAAACACATGAGAATCCACACCATGCAGTACACTGTTACACCACAGAGAGAGGCCACAATTTATGATCAACAAAAAGATAAGTGACGTTCTCCAGCTAATTGATATTAATATGAGCAAATATGAGCAAATAGCAAATATGAGCGGTCAGGTCAACGGCAGTTTAGCCTGTCTCACCATGAGTATTCTGTGTGTGTGTGTGGGTAGCAGCTGTCCTCACCATGAGTATTCTCCGGTAGCTGTCTCGGTCGATGCCCCACAGCTTGACGATGGTCTTGGCCCGGACGGTGGCTGCCCGGGGCGTCCCGTAGATCAGGGCCAGCTCCCCGAAGCTGCCCCCCTCCCCGATGTTGGTCACCCACTCCCCGTTCACGTACACCTGTGGAAAGATGGAGGGGAGACAGAGAGAGAGAGAGAGAGAGACATGGAGGGAGAGAGAGAGTGAGGAGACATGGAGGGAGAGAGAGAGAGTGAGGAGACATGGAGGGAGAGAGAGAGTGAGGAGACATGGAGGGAGAGAGAGAGTGAGGAGACATGGAGGGAGAAAGAGAGAGTGAAAAGGAGACATGGAGGGAGAGAAAAACAAGGACCAGTAAATCGCTGTTAGAGAGTTCAAGAATCCTCGACAGGAAACCTCTCTGATTAATACTTACATCCATCTCTCCTTGGTCGATGACATAGAAGTTGTCCCCTTCGTCGCCTGCAGGGGGCCAGAAAACCAGTTAGCAACCTCACTGCCAGCTCCACAAACAGTCCAGTTACTTGAACACACCAAAACGACAAACCTTGCTGGATGACCGTCTCGCCCGCAATGTAGGTGACGGAGAACATGGCGTCGAAGATGTCACTGGAGGAGAGGAACACAATGTTAAGCTCGAAGACAACGCCGACGAGGTGTAATGAACCCCCTGTGGAGCTGTGCTGCTAGCCACCTTCTCTCATTGTCATCCAGGTGAGCGAACAGCACATTCTTCTCAATGGCTTTAGCCAAGGCGGCCATTGTCTTGTAGTCCTTCGGGATAACCTGGAGCAAGAGGTGGGCAGTTAGATCTCGCAACATACACGTGACAAAATGATGTGCTTTAAGCCAATCATCATTGAGCTTTATTGTTTGACAGGAAAATCCTATTGGAGACAAACACGTTAGTCAATCAGGCAAATTCATCATTAAGCATCCTCTAAGGCTATTAAAATGTCATCAATAAAAAATTATTGCTTTTAAAATGTTATGTCATGCTCTACGAATCACAAGTCTATATACTTTTGGGGTCTACTGGGACAGCGAATGAAGAGACAGGAAGAGGAAGATAGACAGGAAATCAATGTGTGTGTGTGTGTGTGTGAGAGAGAGAGAGAGAGAGAGAGAGAGAGAGAGTGTGAGAGAGTGGAGAGTGAGATAGTGAGTGAGAAAGAGAGAGTGTGTGTGAGAGAGGGGAGGGGGTAAGAGAGAGAGAGAGAGAGTGAGAGAGAGAGAGAGAGAGACGAGAGAGAGAGAGCGAGAGAGAGAGACGAGAGAGAGTGGAGTGAGAGTGTGTATGTGTGAGAGAGAGTGAGAGTGAGTGAGGGAACATTCAGGAAATGGTTGGTTTAGAACCCTAACATCAAAAGGTCTAAAAAATAAAGCAAAAGGCCTCTATTACAGTATTAGACTTAGCTGTACATCATCAATTGTCAGTGAACAGAACAGCATGACATATTTAAAATCAACATTTCAAGTCAGTGGTCAAACAGCAACATCAGCAAAACATCGACCATGCAGCATAACAGGTTAACATCCACAGTCATTCTCAACCCTACAGACTCAATAAAGAGGATAATAGTTATAGTGTGCACCTGTAGCGTGGTGTGATTGGCTGAGGGCTGACCCCTGACCTTTCTGACGTAGGAGGCAGCATCTTCCTCCGTGTAGACCTCGGCACTGATGGCGCCGCGGCGACGGCGGCCCTTCACCACGGGGTTCATGGGGAGGGGGAGACCTCGTCATCCCGAGAGTCGGAGCGAGAGTTCGACTTCTGCTGGCTCAGGATCTGCTTGGACTCTTCCTGTTTGGAGACACGGGAGGGTGACAGATGTAAACAAACTGATACGGGCAACTTGACTTTCTGCAGGTATGGATTTGGAGTTAAGGCATTCGATATGCTTTGTGTCAACATAGATATGGATATAAAAATATGCCTATGCATACACATCATACACAAAAAATCCACATATTTTGAGTAGACTTAACCAGAGGCAAACCGGCTGACCTAAAACAAGCATACTCTAAATCAAGCTAATATTGGTGTAATCCTGCGATTAACTAGTACCCACCTTCTCCATCCTCTCGAAGTACTCTCTAAGGAACCCCATGGGTCTGTCGGGCCTGGAGGTGCAGAGCTGCACAATGCAGTCTTTGAGGAGTTGCTGGATGTTGTGTTTTTGAACATAAAGCTCGCATTCTCGGAGGCTTCTCTCCTCGTCACTGCTCGTGCTGCCCGACGCCATCGTCACCTAACGAGGGAATACAAGTTAAGGTTGTACGTGCGAGAGAGAGAAACAGAGCGTGCATGGAAGAGAGACAAGGAGTGGTGGACGGTCCAAGCAACGGTGAGATGAAGGGAGTGGTAAATTGGCGAAAGTTTACAGACGAAAAGAGTAGAGCCAAGCAACGAGACAGTGCAGATTTTCTCTCGCCCTTATCACAGTTGAGCAGTAGCTAGCAGTAACGTGACAATGCTTGAGTCATCTAGAAAGTATGCAACACTTAGGTGCAAAAACATGCTAATATGCTAAAAAACCTAGCTAATAACGGCTTTTAGATAACTGTTGCTCACTTGCTGTCAATTGAGCTAAACATATAAAGACGCTTTAGACGGATACCTTTATACCCCTCACACTTTATTCCAATAAATAAAAAGATGGGCTAAGTTGGCTTGCTACAAATGAGCAAATTAGCTTGCTAGGCTAGTATGCTTCGACCTTGTGCAACCTGCACAGGTACAGTAACTTGCATCCTAGCTCTACCCATTTCAGACATGACCTAACGTCGCCCAATTCACTTTGCTAATTTAAAAAGCTCAAAAAGTATTGTGGCTTTGCACTTCAGCACCCTGATAGCTGTGAGGCCTGAAGACAATTCTAGCAAACAGCCATCTTGAATATCTGACTGAGCCGAGAAGACTAGCTACCTAGCTCTAGTTAGCTATCGTGTTAGCTAGCGTAATCACAACAAATTGAAAGAGCGCACGATGCAACCACTAATGTGGAGATCCACTCCGCGGTGCCTAGGTGGCGATTATTTCGAGGGGAAAATACTTACCAATACCGATGGATCTTCTTTCGTATTTCACAAGACAATGTTCTTTCTGTCACTGACAGTTCTTCGTCCCTGTGTTTTCTTTTTGTCTTTTTCTTTTTTTTCTCAGACCTTGGATGGCTGCACAACCGGAACTAAGATTGGACCAATCACAAGCTGCCATTGACGTAATTTGCCTCGTTCTGGCACAACGTCACCATAACTACCTTAAAGACCCATGGTTTGTTTTTGTACGTAGTGCCACACAGCCTACTATGCACTGCCTCGAGTCTACTATACCCTGTACTAACAAAAGTGTCGATGACACCTAAAAAGACACATTCAAAATGGCTTTACTGAGTCCTGATGATTAAAACGTTGTCACACTCAGGTCATTCAATATGAATGACTGCTCATGCTCAAAAAAAATCTTGGATTCATAAATGAGGGCTCTTGAAAGCTTAGTACATCTTTCAGTTTAATGTGTATTCATTGAAACAGTGGAAACATAATTTGTTCTTGCAAGTGGCACTTCTGTTGTCAGTAATGACAAAGAATGCACAAGGCTAAACCTCAGGTGCTTGATCAATGACTGTGCACAGACACACCCTCTCTCTCTCTCTCTCCTCCCTCTCTCCCCCCTCCCTCCCTCCTCCCCGCCTTATCACTCCAGTTTCTCCGACAGTCTTCCAAAGCACGGCTTCATTCGCGTCGACTGCCCAGAGTCCGCGAATACGGTCCTGCAACAACCAGCAAGCGCATCACACAAAGACGAAACCCAACACCTTGTAAGGTAAGTGGAGCCCGCACGCTCTTCCATGTCTTATCATAGAAGCAGAGACTGGTGTTTGACAGGTTTTTCTGGCACGCTACTCATGGATTTGTCTCCTTCCTTGTTCCATTGATTGTTAAAAGATAAGACAGATATTATTGTCCCAAAGGAAATTTGTGTTGGGGCAAATACAGTGTCTGCTGTTCCAATACAAATAACAAACATACAGAACAGACACATACACAGGCACACACACTACACAGGCACACACACATACACAGGCACACACATGACCTACAATACACAGACCGCCATCCACCACTAAACCGCTCACTTTCAGATATGACAGGCCCCTGTGCATTTCCTCATTCTCTGTTCATTGGCACAGGAGATATTGCGAGCCATTGCAGAAATGTGCTCCAACGTGCGCCATGTACCAATGGCACAGAGTTACAAGGTGTGTCAAACCTGCAGGGGAAACGTGTATGATAGTAGTGGAATGCTAGGAGCCTGACTGACTGTTGGTACGGATCGATAAGAGATCTTATATAGACTACCGAGGATTGAAAAGTCCCGGAAACTCTTAAACTTCCCCATGAAAAGCTGTTGGCTTACATACCCCGCTAGGAAACAGCAAGCAGGGCACCTTTCCCCTCGGGAGAACTGTGTGTTGACATAGGAAAACGGCAAAAACAACTGTGCAAAACCAACAGGGTGTAATTACATGTGTTTACATAGTAATTACCGGTACTGATAAAAGTCTAGTTTCTTCTTGCTCAATGTTCAACTGACTGACCAAACAGGTACAGCCCTAAAACGAGCTATTCATGCTATAATATGGTAGATCAGGGTTATATTGTATAACCTACAATATTCACAACATCATTTTTCCCCGCACCCAGATTGAAATCGATTTATTTGTCGCCACTTTTTTGTCACTGACTGACTCATCCTTTGAACGCTATCTTTCCTCCCCTCCTTCCTCATCCTGGATTTAGCTGCAATTACCAATTTCCAAACCCTCCCAGACAAGACATTCCTCTCCCGGCCACATTCCAGAGACCTCCAGGTTGAGACATGTCTCTCTACAGCTTCGGGCTGGAGCCCTTGTCCTGCCACGCCTGGAACAAAGACAGGACGCGTGAGTTAAACTGCAAGTGCAGACCAGTCCATCTGCATTCCCCTCTCTCTATCTATCTATCTATCTATCTATCTATCTATCTATCTATCTATCTATCTATCTATCTATCTATGTATCTCTATCTATCTAACTCCTACTCTATCTCTCGCTCTCTCTCTCTCGCTCTCTCTCTTCGCTCATCTCTCTATCTATCTATCTAACTCTATCTATCTCTATCTCTATCTCACCCACACTCATACACACACTCACCCATCATAACTTCCCTCAGTACTGATAAGCTTGGGTATGGATCCTCACATTACAGAGTAAGTCCTTTGTGTAATGGACCCTCATTAAAGTTGGCTAAAGTTTCCATGTGAAGATTAGATTAGCAACTGTGGAAATGGGATATCTACAGTGGGTGAGTGGCTCTGGACTCAAGCAAAAGGCTTCTAATGCTTAATCTACCATATAGTATTATACAGTGTCCAGGGCCTGTGTTCTGCTAGATAGCTATACGGTATTGTAATACAGTGTTGAGTGACAGGTGACAGCCCTTTCTATCTTTTGGAGCGAAGCGGGGTGTGAAGATGTCTTCCTGTCCCTCCACAGAGATCGCTGTGAGTCCCAACAACAGTGTGGTGAACATTTATGAGAAGAAAGGCCAGGAGTGGGCGAAGATCCACGAGCTGACGGAACACAGCGGACGCATCACAGGTACGTCCACTAGAGGTCACAAGCCGTTTCCTTTTCATGGTTTATGAATATTCTGTTCTGGTTGATTTCCAGACCAAAAGCTGCCCTCACGCAGTTGCAGGTGCCGAAATATCATTGAGAAATATTGATAAACCGTCTGATAAACGGTTGTTGAGTGACTCTGACGAGCAGCGCGACGACAGTGACACGGTGACAAGTCATCTTTTAACAGGTGTGGACTGGGCTCCGGAGTCCAACCGCATCGTGACGTGCGCCTCGGACAGGAATGCGTACGTGTGGACCCTGAAGGACGCGCAGTGGAAGCCCACCTTGGTGCTGGTGCGCATCAACCGCGCCGCCACCTGTGTGAAGTGGTCTCCCCAGGAGAACAAGTTTGCTCTGGGCAGCGGCGCTCGCCTCATCTCCGTCTGCTACTTTGAGCAGGAGAACGACTGGTGAGAATCGGACTTGGGTCGTGTTTCTGGTCCTGTTAACAGAGGGGAGTTGGCACACATGCAGTGCCCCCCGGTGTTGTACTGAAATCGGTGACCGATCGACAACTGTGACCAGGAGTCGCTGTTCTAACGGCAGTTTTCGATCGGTCACCGATTTCTTGATGTCTTCCCCTCTCTCTCTCTCTGGATACGTTTCCTGTCTCTCTCCAACTGTCACAGTCCAAAGAAATACATATCTACTAAAAAAGAGGATGAAATAGTTTAACCTTTGACCCCCACCAGGTGGCTCAGTAAGCACATTAAGAAGTCCATCCGCTCCACAGTGCTCAGTCTGGACTGGCACCCCAACAACGTCCTGCTGGCTGCCGGCTCTGCAGACTTCCACTGCAGGTCAGGACAGGGGCACACCATCATTTATAACACCCTTATGTGAGACTCTCGGATCGATGTGCATTTGCCAATAGATAACTGGTCATAGCAAAAGCCCTGTTACTTCCCCCACTTATCTGTGTACCAAGATGTTCCCTGCCTAGCAGAAGTGCCAAAGACATGCTGATAACAAATGCCATTACTATTTTGCTTATTTGCATGATTTCCCCTCACCCCCCTCCCCATCCTCCACCCTAAATCCCCCCATGTCAATGTTAGAGAACAAGCTCTATATATGAAATCAGCTCATGCCATGTTGCATTCGAAAAATGCCGTCCCTTTGATTTAACCCCCCCCCCACCACCACACAGAATCTTTTCGGCCTACATTAAGGACCTGGAGGACAAGCCGGGCCCCACGTCCTGGGGGTCCAAGATGCCCTTCGGGGAGCTGCTGCTGGAGCACAAGGACTTTGGAGGCTGGGTGCACAGCGTCTGCTTCTCCCCCAGCGGAGACCAGCTGGCCTGCGTGAGCCACAACAGCAGCATCAGTGTGGTGGATGCCAGCCAGGGCAAAGAGTGAGTAACAGGGGGGCAGGGGCACTTGGTGCCAGGAAGATGGAAATAGGTGATTACATCTTCCTGAGAAGAGGTCATGTAAAAGACAGGATCGGCTACCGAGCTGTGCTGTTGTACAGAGGGACAGTGTGGATACATTCCTTGGCAAAACCAACCTTTGTAGGAGTAGCCTACAGGTTAGCTTTGCCGCATTTCCTCTGGCATGAATTATACAGTATATCTCGTAATATCTCCTGTGCCAAGGAACAGAGAATGACAAAATGCACAGGGGCCTGTCATATCTAAAAGTGAGCGGTTTAGTGGTGGATGTCGGTCTGTGTATTGTAGGCCATGTGTGTGTGATTAGTGAAAAGTCTAAGAGTAGTGGACTGAAACATGACTTGACCCTGTCTGTTTGCAGGGTGACGCAGCTGACCACGGACCACCTCCCTCTTCTGAGTGTTCTCTATGTGAACCCCACTGAACTTGTAGCTGCGGTGAGACTCCGTGCTCTTTGTAGCTGTCAGCCTCTCTTTTCTCATTCTGTCTCTCTCCTACACACACGTACACACACATACAAACAACTGTAGTTCAAGACAAAGTTGGTCTTTTTGCGCACGTGTGTGTGTGCATGTGTGAGAACGATAGAGAGATGGACAGATAAATTCAGACGGAGACACAGTTGGTCAGTAGACAGGATATGACATCACTCCACATCAGGTGAACCTAAAGCAGGAAGTGTCCAACAATCGATGGAGGTCTGGACTAGACTATTACCAGATACGGTCCATCCCCCAGATCAATAGGAACCTTTTAAGGTCTCCACCATCTTTATTGATTCGACAACATCCATAACAACCCAGTCAGATGTCTGCATTGCAGACACAGCAGTCCAGGAGAACAACTCATGGAAAGCAGCGGCAGTCACATTCTTCCATCCTGTATTCCATTCCAGGGCCACGACTGCTGCCCCTACCAGTTCTCCTACAAGGGCGTGGGCAGTCTGGAGTTTGTGAAGAAGCTGGACATCCCCAAGCAGACCTCCAAGGGCAGCATGTCCGCCATGCAGCACTTCCGCAACCTGGACAAGAGGGCCACCGAGGACGACATGAACGAGCTGGGGAACAAGCACCAGAACAGCATCACGTAAGGGTTAAAGCACCAGAACAGCATCACGTAAGGGTTAAAGCACCAGAACAGCATCACGTAAGGGTTAAAGCACCAGAACAGCATCACGTAAGGGTTAAAGCACCAGAACAGCATCACGTAAGGGTTAATGCACCAGAACAGCATCACGTAAGGGTTAAGCACCAGAACAGCATCACGTAAGGGTTAAAGCACCAGAACAGCATCACGTAAGGGTTAATGCACCAGAACAGCATCACGTAAGGGTTAAAGCACCAGAACAGCATCACGTAAGGGTTAATGCACCAGAACAGCATCACGTAAGGGTTAAAGCACCAGAACAGCATCACGTAAGGGTTAAAGCACTAGAACAGCATCACGTAAGGGTTACTAAAAGCACTAGAACACAGAACATCACGTAAGGGTTAAAGCACCAGAACAGCATCACGTAAGGGTTAAAGCACCAGAACAGCATCACGTAAGGGTTAAAGCACTAGAACAGCATCACGTAAGGGTTAAAGCACTAGAACAGCATCACGTAAGGGTTAAAGCACCAGAACAGCATCACGTAAGGGTTAAAGCACCAGAACAGCATCACGTAAGGGTTAAAGCACCAGAACAGCATCACGTAAGGGTTAATGCACCAGAACAGCATCACGTAAGGGTTAAAGCACCAGAACAGCATCACGTAAGGGGTTAAAGCACCAGAACAGCATCACGTAAGGGTTAAAGCACCAGAACAGCATCACGTAAGGGTTCAAGCACCAGAACAGCATCACGTAAGGGTTAAAGCACCAGAACAGCATCACGTAAGGGTTAAAGCACTAGAACAGCATCACGTAAGGGTTAAAGCACCAGAACAGCATCACGTAACGGGTTGAGAGAGAGAGAGCGAGGGAGGGCGAGGGCGAGAGCGAGAGTGAGAGCACATGCTAAAAGAAGGCTAAAAGTGACCTTAATTGCTTTATGTGCCAGTAGGATGATTCAATACAAACTGCACCAAATGTAATGTCGTCATATGTGTGTCCTGCAGTCAGCTGTGTGTGGTGTCTGGAGAGAAGGCCAGAGTGGAGACTTACAGCAGTGTGGGTCTGGACGGAGCCCTGGTTCTGTGGGACTTCAAGGTAACAGTCCACCAATGAGACGCTCTCTGTTCCTACAGTCACCAAGAGCTCTGTTCATACGTCACCAATGAGACGCTCTCTGTTCCATACAGTCCACCAATGAGACGCTCTCTGTTCCATACAGTCCACCAATGAGACGCTCTCTGTTCCATACAGTCCACCAATGAGACGCTCTCTGTTCCATACAGTCCACCAATGAGACGCTCTCTGTTCCATACAGTCCACCAATGAGACGCTCTCTGTTCCATACAGTCCACCAATGAGACGCTCTCTGTTCCATACAGTCACCAATGAGACGCTCTTTGTTCCATAGGATGTTTTGTACATCATCAGTAGGCTAATATA
>CAEFZP010000261.1:0-161350 GCA_903064625.1 Mallotus villosus | reverse complement strand
ATTGCATTTTTTGCCCCTCTCCTAGTGATATCAGGGGCAAAATTATATTTCTTAGGGGCAGTTTTGCCCTTGTGTATTTCAGACACTTGTCAGAGCATCTGGTTGGTAGAGCTAAGTTAACATTGCACTAGGAACATAAAATATGTTACCGGTGCCCACCAGTTTGACCTCGAATAAGACTCAACTTTGTATGACGGTCAGGCGGTTGAAATTAGCATTTTTTTTTAAAATTTCAATTATGGATGCGAGGCATATGACGATTAAATCAACAATTGAATTTTGAATGGCACGAGTGTTATGCTTTGCGAGAGGTGCTAACTAACGTTACGTTAGATAGATAGCAACATTGCTATAGATAGATAGCTGATATGTCCACCCAATGTCAAAGTCAATCCTACGCCCTTGCATACAGCAGCTTATTTTGTACAGCTTTTATCTTTAGATAACATTTATTTCACTAGACATAAATTCAGCTCCAGTATGGCAGCAGCTTCATCAACTCTGACACGCTTAAACCTCTCAAAGGGCCCAAGAACATGTGACAGGTGCTTGTTGCCCGGGCAACAGCCCGTTTGCCTTGATTGGCTGATCTGCCCCTCTGGAGAAAAAGCGGAAATAACCTTTTTTTTTGTGGCTGCATCAATACGATAAGCCCATCATTTGTAAAGTTAAATTAAATGTATTTGCAATATCATCCAGTTCTGTGTTAATTTATTTTGCGACTATAACGTCAGCGTTGCCCTCTGCCCCCAGTCATGTGACATTGTTTCTATTTTTACGCCGGTGCACTGCGAGTGAAGGACAGTGAAAACCCTTTCACTTTCACGTGACTTTTGAAGTAATGGAGATAAATGGAAAGACAGTGTTGAGATTAACCAGGAACTGATTGGTGATAGAGGCATAAGTGTTGCGATTAAGAAGGAATTGATAGATAAATAATGGTCAAGTTCCAGTCTTTTATTGTCAGATGCACAAAACAACACAAGGTCAGACTAGGTACTGAAATTCTTAGGACAAGACAACGCAAAGAAACCTGCCATAACATAACATATAAGTACTCAGAACATAGATTACATCTTTGATAAACTCAAATATAATAAACATCCTAAATTTACAACATATTACAATATACAATACAGTATACTAAACCTCTAATACACATAATAATATATACCAACCTTAAAACCTATACTAACCTAAAGACAAGTGGGGTACAATTACTGCAATATTGCTGATTGCTGAGTGCAACCAGTAGCTGAAAGTGAGAGTATGTAAAGTGGCTAGTGAAAAGTGTATCAATGTCCATTCAGAAGCCTGATGGCCCTTGGAAAGAAACTGTTGTCCAGTCTACGTGTGCGAGTGTAACGGGTATGTAACGAATGTGATCTTGCAAGTTCCGTCAGAGGTATCTGGCACTGTTCACTCCCACACCGGGGAGATCGCTCCCACCGGGAGTCGAACTCGTGAAGGACTGAAATTCTTTGTGTCTATTCCAATAGGCCTATGTAATGCTAGTTTTCAATGACACAAGTCTGTGTTCTAGAAAGAGTGGTCTGGAGTCGCAGAGGTCCGATAATATCAGCTTTAATGCAGCAGTTGGAAATCAACAAGTACAGAGCTCTGGGGTTGTCTATGTTTCCCTAATAAAGAATGTACAATACATTACAGCACAATATATGGTCTGTCATCACCAGCTGTATCACGGGCACAGCATTTTCTATAATTCCAGACATCTGTGTAGCACCAATTATATCAAGGGCTATCATTATCTATAGGCTAGTTCAAGTTATCAATATTTGTGGCTTATTAATCACTGAATGCATCATAGCACAAGAACAATGTTCATACTACTTTATAAAGGATGCATGTCTTAAAGAATACATTGTGCTTATTAAAGTAATGTTTTATGTTTTAACTTAGAAGTTTGCTTAGGCTTAAACATAGTCTCATTTAGGGAGTGGGGAACAGGCTGTACTGTGTGCCCTAATCTCTTCATTTCAGGAGCCAGGAGCAACCTTGAAGCCGGGCTGGGATAGCACCGGAGCGTGGGGCGCGCCAGCAAGAACAACTCCCGCATGAGAAAGCTCAACCCTCTTTTGATCATTTTGTATGACGGCACTGTAGCCTATAATATATCCTGGGGCAGGGACAGATAGCCAGTTGGACTTCGTGAACCAGCCCTAACATTGTTGCGGTTAGGGAAACGTAGACAACCCCAGAGCTCTGTACTTGATTTCCAACTGCTGCATTAAAACTGATATTATCGGACCTCTGCGACTCCAGACCACTCTTTCTAGAACACAGACTTGTGTCATTGAAAACTAGCATTACATAGGCCTATTGGAATAGACACAAATAATTTCAGTCCTTCACTAACCGCAACAATGTTAGGTTCACGAAGTCCAACTGGCTGCCCATCTGTCCCTGCCCCAGGATATATTATAGGCTACAGTGCCGTCATACAAAATGATCAAAAGAGGGTTGAGCTTTCTCATGCGGGAGTTGTTCTTGCTGGCGCGCCCAACAAGTACGAACATTGTACGAACATTGTTCCTGTTGCTATATCCACTAGTGTACAGTGCCCGTGATGCATTCGGTGATTAAGATGCCACAAATATTGATAACTTGAACTAGCCTATAGATAATGATAGCCCTTGATAGAATTGGTGGCACACAGATGTCTGGAATTATAGAAGGTGCAGTGCCCGTGATGCAGCTGGTGATGACAGTTCATGTATTGTGCTGTAATGTATTGTACATTCTTTACTCGCCACCTCTGGCTTCCCAAGCGCCATCACTACCAACTACGCCAAAGAAAAGCTAGCTCTTCAGTGACGCGGGTGGCACATTACATACCTGAGGAGTGAGTTTCACCGATACACATCGGCTACACAAGACCGAATGCTTCAGTATCGCCTGCCAGAAGGCAACGGGGTAAAAAGACTGCATATGTTGTAGGACCATGCAATAGTCTGCCCCATCAACATCTGTCCCAGCATGCCGAAGAGCTGCATCTCATGCTCCCTTTCCTCCTGTCCCCTTCTCTCCTCTCTTCTCTCACTTGCAACCTCATGTTCCTCCATCCACTGCATGAACTCCCTCTTCAAAGCTTGCTAATGTTCAGTGAAGGTTTTGCATCATGCCCTATAAAGCTTTAGCACTGCCTTTATTTCTGGTGCTCCTCTGGTCAGCTGCAGGGGGGTATTCCATCAACGTCGCTAACGCAAGTCTCGCTAAAACGAATAAGTCTCACTTGGGTAAACGTCAACTCAGACTTAAGCCTCAAGCCGTTCCACTAACGTTCCGTTCCACTAACAGGCAACGCTAACTCAAGATAGACCTCAATAAGCTTAGACTGTGCAGCCCAGATAAGGCGATCGTCGAAAAGAGGAGTTATGTCGCAAAAAGCTAAGCGTAAACCAGCAGAGTGGTGTTGTTTCAGCAGCGTAAATTGATTTTTTTTGGAGTTGTCCCCAAAAAGGGTTGCCGCAATTAACATGACATATGGGAGACAACTTGTCAAACCATTACGACCGTTAAAAAGCGTAAATTGTAGACACACCAAATTAACCTATGCATTCAGTGATTTACTGATAATTAGCGTAATTTGATGAGCTGTTTGAAACCGTTCTGACAGTAGGCTGGCCTATGGCCGATATTCTCAACCGGAGATTGAGAATATAACCCAAAAAAGAACGTGGCAGCAATAGAAAATTGTAGGATAAAATTCAAAACACTGAAGAAGGCCATGGTTAATTGAACTTGATGTGGGCTAATAATGTTTTTGTCTTCACATCTTGAACACAATTAATACATTAGGCCTACTTCAAAATAACTTTGCCGCACGCATTTATTAAGATAAAAGATAAAAGGTTTGTCAAAGAACGGATACGCCATAAGCGATTGTAACTTGTCTAGACGCTCTGCTTAGTTTCTAAGGCCTTATTTGATGTCACTTAACCAATGGCTTTTGAAAACAGTTAAAGTGCCATCATAACTCGTTTATTTAAATGTATATATTTGTTGGAGATGAAGTAAACACGTAAATCGTTCATGTATGCACTTCAAAAAGTCTTAATTTACGTTTCCAAACACGGACTAAAGTGTTTTGCGCGCAAGAATTTACTCGACGGAACTGTCTTTTCAGATTCTGTTTCCGCTTGTTTGAAATTCTTTGCAACACATTTTAGTTTAGCTTGATTTTTAGTCTGACACGGAGCAGGCTAGTTCCGAAGTGTGAATTATCTTGGTTACGTAGCTTGAACTAAAATAAGCCACCTTAATGGAACGGAACTCTCGCTAAAGTAAATGAGACTTGGCGAAATAAGTCTCGCTTTTCCTTAATCGACGTTGATGGAATACCCCACTGGGGGCTGTTGCACGAAACCAGGATAAGGGATTAAGCCGTGATATTCAAATGATCCTGGATGACTTTAGCTTTGATTTGGATAAGCATAAAAACAATGTTATGGTTTAAGCGACTGCATTACACTCCCGAACAGTAGATAGCGGTGATGCACTTCACACACGTGGGATCGTCAATCTGCAATTTAACTCAATAGAAGAAGAAGACAATGCAGCGTCAGTCAAACCTGTGGCGGGGAAATATTAAACCCATAACCCTTTGAGACGACTCAGCCAGTCGTTATAGCTAGTTAGCTAAGTAATCTTTTTGCTCTTTGTAACTTAATTTGTAACATTTTCAATTTTGCTGTCACCACGTCCGATTTATGATGCCATGGTTGTCCTCAGAGATGGCATGTGTCCTGGATTGGATGAGGAATTGATACAAGCACTACGAGCAGAAGATGTAAAAACCGGTGTGTTTGTTTACTCACGTTTTTCTTCTCAAACGGTCGAGTGTACAGTATAACTCACGATAAGTAATTTTACTGGAAAAGTAGCTAAAACACCTTAACTTAAGTGCTCACATCTATTATTTTTACAGTGGAAGATCTGGTGTCATCTGACACTGAAGATCTGTCACAAAAATGCACCGTGTCTTATAAGGTAAAGCATGCACCATTAGTGTTTAATTCGTCTTATTTTATTGGCAGAGAATTCAATAGTGATGATCATCATTTGTGTCAAGCACTAAAATGTTATGTCAATTTCATACTCTGCATACGAATTACATGAGGCATTAGGAGGCTAATGCCACACACACAACAGAAATGTGAAAAAAGTGATATCATGGGTGACAAAGAATGTCATCGTTTGATTAATTGCGTTTCAGGCTTTATTGGCCGTGCGCAGGGTTCTACTTGCCCAACACGCAGCCTTTCCGGTCTCAGGTGCTGATCTGTATGAAGAACTGCTGAGTTCCACAGCCATCCTGTCCACTGGAAATCCTATGTCAGTATCTACACCATGTATAACCTACATTGGGACTTGTCTAATGAGAAATTGCAATTTGACCTTAAGTTTTAGCACCTACTATAATGTTCTTGGCTTGGTTAATCAAGGTTTCTGTTTTGGTTTTATTCCAGTCTTGATAAGACGCTAGATTCAGGTTTGTATACTGGGGAATTAACAGAGCTGGCAGGAGGCCCGGGAAGTGGTAAAACCCAGGTGAGCGTTTCCTACCATTACACACATCATTGACAAAGATAACACGTCATTTGTCTGACTGGTTTTCCAGACTATAATTAGCCTAATAATCCAATCCCACTGTTTCTAGTGCTGTCATTTATTTTCCATCTGCATTTACTGTGTTTAATGCACAGGTTTGTGCTTCATACAACCATGTTTGTATCTTTCAGGTGTGTTTTGGTGTAACATTGAGTATATCTTACCAACTAAAGCAAAGTGTGGTTTATATTGACTCCACTGGTGGAATGTCTGCTAGCCGCTTACTTCAGATGTTACAAGCGAAATCCTGTAATATGGAGGAACAGGTCAGCTGAGAGACTCATATGAGCTACAGGACATTCTATGTTGTTATTAGAATTGTGAACAATTACAGACGGGTATATTATTACATGGCAGTTGCTATGGCCCTTTTCAGATGGAGGCTCTACAGAGAATTAAGATTTTCCGCTTGTTTGATGTATTTTCCTTACTTGGCTGTCTACATAGTCTGCGATGCGGTGGTCTGCAGCAGGTATTACAGATGCATGCATTTTGTTTTGTTGTTGTTAGTAAACATTCTACCTGTGATCAACTATTAACTTGCATGTCTAAGGCCCATGTTCAACTGTGTAAAATGCATCCTCCCTTCTTGGGGAAATCAATGTTATGACATAGATCAACAACAGTTGTTTAGGTAAGCACATTGATTCACCTATCCAGTACATTATCTCAAGGAGGACATTTTCAACTTAATGTAACTAAATACTAGCTTTGTGAATATGCTATTTGTCTGTCTTTCCAGGCTTCTCTTGGTGGGGGCTCAGTCAAAGCAGTGATAGTGGATTCAGTGTCAGCCTTAATCTCTCCCATACTGGGAGGCAAACATAATGAAGGTAATAGGGCAATCAGTTGGCACAGTATCACATACAATAACATTTTCAACTCAGAAAAGGTGCAGGTGAAAGTATAGTATGTCTTTGATAAATCAATATGGCCCAATCCTCTGGCAAGTGGTGTTGCATCTGATAAAATAAGCGTATTATATCTGTCAACTGGTTCATTATTACTAGTTTGTATTGCATGGTGTGTGTGTGGGCCTCACACCTCGCACCATATTGGCTTACAGTGATGATCTCTCCAGGCATGTCATTAATGATGCAAGTTGCTGGAGTTCTGAAATCTATAGCCAAGGACTTCAATGTAGCAGCTTTGGTGAGCAAAATATATGCAGATGGATCATTTCCCCCCACAGTTTAAGATGTTCTTTAGACCAAATAATCACGTGTTTTAAGGTGACCAACCACACAACAAGAGATGGCAGCGGGCAGCCGAAAGCTGGATTGGGTCTATCTTGGAGTCATGTGCCTAGAACCAGAGTTTTACTGGAGCGGGTGGAGAGGCCTGGTTCCTCATGTTCTAGCCTACGCACTGCAACTTTAACAAAGTCTTCTAGACAGGTATGTAATATTGAGACCCACAATGAACACACGTCTGCATTCACTTCTTAGACATGGGACCTCATTCTATGACAAACTAAGGTTTAAAATGCTAGTTAACTCAATCTTGTATGTGTAAAGTACTAAACATAATACTAAAAACAAATGGGCCTGAATTAAATATTTGTTAAATATGCATGTTAAGTTTCATGAACGTGTTCTTCCTTCTTAGCCATGTCTTCTCAAAACAGAGTTCGACTTACAGTGCTGGGGCAGGCCAGATGATATGACTGCTGTGTCTGGAAAGAGAAAGCTGGAGAACTAATAATGCTGAATATCAAACTGAAGAGGTTTGCAGAGGTGCCTGTATGTTGACTATATATTCTAGCTTTGAATGAAAGGAACGCATGTCTGTTTAGAAATCAACCGAGGCCCCAGGGGCTATGTAATACTATACTACAAATAAAATGATTGCGTTTTGTTTGTTACTTAAATGTATTGATTAAAACAAGTTTCAGGCCACGCACGTGGATTATAATGAACAAATTTAACAGAATATCCAAGCCTTTTATTAGCACCTCAAAACATTGTTTCAATTCAAGGCTGTTCCTCAACTTTGCAAACCAATCCATTTAGCTTTTCCCTTGGGAAAATCATTGGCTTTGCAAATCATAAAAATGGCAATGTGTTAAATTCATCAACACATTCTGCACATTTAAAATAAAGTTGTTTCATATCCTCGTCATTCATGAGTTATAAACCAAAGCTTAAATGGTGTATTGACGTTACAAAAACTACTTACCAACTTATTTACCAACTCACCCTAATAGAAAAAGTAGTACTTCTACAATATGCCATTGCTTGAATAATAAAGAGGAAAAAACCTCAAGTGCCACCATGGACACACAACTTGCAGAGACGCAAATGTTTCCCCAGATTGCAAAAAAAAGAAACATGATTCAGTATCCATCACAATAATCAATCATTCAACCAAAGTCACAAGGTTTAGCGTTGCACTGTGTATTCTGAGTGGTTCAGAAGTTGAACACTTAATGTAGATATACTGGACTGTTGTCTGTCAGATATACATTGGCTTTTAGTAAAGCACTAATGCAGCATGTTAAAAAGCAGGGCTGGAGGGAAGGAGGGGTATGCTGGTGTGTCTTATCAGCAAGGAGGGACCACTCTTCTCTTGCGGATACACTCCCAGATCCAGTCAGAAGTGACCCTCTGGGCCTGGCCGTCCTCTGGATCTGCCAGGGTGTGTGTGGCCGAGGCGGCGTCGTACTCCGCCACCAGATCTCCGTCGTACGCTACAAAGTAGCGTTGCAACTTCTCGTAGTCCGGACTAGAGTCAGGCAGGAAGAGCTTTACCCCGCTGAAGATGTCTAGTAAAGTCTGGGGGAGGGAGGGGCATAGTGTCAAATGTTCTTATGAAGGTCTACAAAACCATGCTATACAAATTAATAATCAGTTGTTTGGTCTGACTAGTTTTGGCAGTCACAGACACCATACCAGTCATACTGAGACACCTACCTTGTTGTTCCTAGGTTTTACTAACTGAGATTCAACCTTCGGCTTGCTTTGTCCGTTGCTATGCAGAGTTTCTGTTTTCTTGGCCTGAGGTAAATTCAAGTTGTAATGTTGCAATTAAAATGTTGACAAGATAAATATTATGGTTCTCTTCGTACTCTGTACATTTCAACATAGTAGGCCGGCCACAATGGTCATAAAACAACTGAAGACTTGGCAGGTCAGACCTGTCCCTGGCGGTATTTGTCAGTGCCTACCTTCTTGGCACTTGGCTCCTCGGCAGGCATTTTCCTCTTTGCAGCAGGAGAAGGAGGCTCTTTCTTCACTGCCTTTGCTTTGGGTGCACTGTTCTTGCCTGTGAGAAAGAGTAAAATATGTCACAGGGAAAAAAAGCAGATACTATAAAGAATAATATGTCTGCCTGAATGAAGCACATTTAAAAACACGAATGATTGTTATTTGATCAAACTCAGGTGCACCTGTATTTGTCATTGTGAAATTTGACTGATTTGAGCAGACCCTTGGGTCAACAATGAGTAAGCGGCTAAATGGTAGTTGGTCTTGTGTCCTGGATGAGCAAGGAGGCAGCTGGTAGTGACTCACTGGGCTTGCTGGGTGGTCTGTGGGAAGTGGAAGGCGGGGAACCGCTCCTGCTGTCGCCCCCAGAGGAACTCTTATCATCGTTGGCTTTGGAGGTTCCAGCTGTCACCTCAAAGTCACAATTTTCCTTGGAGACACGGTACAGCTCCTGGAAAGACACGGAACATAAACAAATATAATGGTCTGCCGTATAAACGGAACACTGAAATAAAATTAGCTTTATACATTTGTGTGGTAAATGCACTGCAATAAATGGTGCTCTTATTGGTAATGTCCTCCTTGGGTAAGATCATAGGCCAAGGCTTTTATGTGAATGTATATGGATTATTTATTATGATTGTAATAAATCCCCAAACCAAAACAGATTAGAACATCACAAATAAGAGCACAGTTGGCAGAGAGATGTCGTACTCTGAGCTGGTGGAGGTTGGTGGCGGTCTTCCAGTCTTTGTCATCTCGAATGCGGGTGCAGCGAGGAAAACGGATGGAGATGCCGTCGGCGGTGTGCATCTCTGACTTTGAGAACTCCGCCCCAGTGATCTCCCACACCGGTGCTGTCTGATCATCAATATACATCATACCAATCAGAACACAGTTACAGAAACAGAGCCTGAGGTCAAATCAACACGGATATAGATATATTTACATTGTGTCAATCTATTTGTTTGATAAGTGAGATATAAATATAATTCTTATATTTTTGTCATATATTGTTATTTTACATTTTTGATCAATTGTTCTCTCGCACCTGGTTTTAAGTTTCAAACATATTTACCAAAGTAAATGTATCAGTTAAGCTAGAACTTCCTCAAAATACTCAAGAACTCCTGTAGTTTGTCCTTGAGAAAGCTACAAGGGAATTTGTTAACAGTTAAATCTTACCTCAGGATCCCGTATAATGAAATCGGGATAATAGTTCTTGATGATTTTCAACCAACCAGGAATTTTGCTGGGCTCCTGAAGAGACAAGAGAGACACGCATTCTGTAACAATATGTACGCACACAAGAATATACCCTCTCTGTAGCCAGACAAACTATGAAGTTCCACTATTGAGTTGAAGAGAAGTTCCAATCCCCTCACCTTGCTGATTTTGATAACATCCAGCTCTTTCTGGAGTCTAGCCAGCGTGGCATCATCGTATCCTCCGGAGCACTTAGTGACCGTGCACCATTTCTTTGAATCAGGGTCATAGCAGCCCATTAGGAAACTGGACATAATCCCACCTGGTGGATGGCAATAGGACACAATGACATCTTGTATTTCACCCAAGGACAATCTTTCAAATTAGACTTTATTCAAACTGGTCTTGAAGGAATGAAGTTGAACTGGACATGTCACAATAAAGCATACTGAAAAGAAGCTTGGTTGCAAAAAATATATATACAACTTTTTCATATTTAAACAGTAAGTCCATGTTACTAAGTTGTAGTGCTGACACTTGGTGTACTGACCATTTGAGCCTTTCCCATAGAATGCACCCAGAACGACCAGGTCAGCGGTGTCAGCCATGGCCCCCTCATTCAGGTAGTCCTTCTTCACCTTCAGCCAGTGGCGCTTGCCTGGCTCATAGGTTCCCTTAGGGCACACATGACAGGACCCAGTCAAAACACACATTAGGCAGATATGTTAGCAGATAAACTTAAACTTTTTTAAATCGCATTAAAAGGTCATTCAGAGAGGAGAGGGTTCTAACAGCATTTCGCATCTCCATAGTATGATAAATCAAGTAGTAATAGTAAAATCATGAAGTAAACTAAACAAGTTCCCCAAACAAGTAAAGATAATTTGAAACCAGGAAACTGTTAAGCCAGAGTAGTTTGATGGTTTTCTTGGCATCTCACCTTGATATCTTTGAGGACAAGCCCCTCCAGTCCCTCTCTGATGACCCGGGTGATCATCTCTGCCAGATCTGCTGCCCTCTGGTGGCCAAAACACACAACTGTCACACACAACCTGTACACCGGCTTCAACAAGCTACATGGTCAAAACACAAGACCAGGCACCGTAAACAAAAATATAATAACAGAACTACAATAAAGTTTCAATTTAAAATATGGGGCAACAATATATTGATTACAGTAACTAACTAACTACTGTCTGGTGAATTCCTCACCTACAGTCTTGCAATAATGTCTCAGTAAAAGTGCATTGTACAGTGCAGAATTTTTTTTACAGAAGTGCAATATCAAAACTCTTAGTATGCCAACCACCCTGTTTGCTGAGAAGGATGAGGTGATAAGTAACAATCAGTGATTGGTAGACCTACAGTGACGTGTTTCATTTCAGAGAACAGAATTCTGTTAGGGACTTCCACCATGTTGTCATTTAGGAATGTCCTTCGTTCGTTCAATGGCCTGGAACAGAGATAATAGGATGTTATCCGTCTTAGTCACTGCTACAAATACACTCTGAGGTTTCTTTCCAGAAATCGTTGACGGGGAAAAAAGAAGCACAAAACAGTACATTCGATAAAGAAAGCTGGTCAAGAGATCAGTTATTAAGGCGAGCAATCATGTTTGCTGTTGTCACAGGTTAATTAATATGAATCCAATGAAATCTTCAGGATGAGAAAAATAAAATGGCCACAGACCTGTAACCCTTGACAAAAACAACTTACTTCTCCATCAGACTCACACCGTTGAAATAGATGCAGTCAAAGACAAACAAGCAAACTTTGGCGTCTTGGAAGGCTGCTTTCTAAAATAAGAGGGTTGATAGAGAGAGACATTGATTTCCCATGATACACGCACTCACACGGCAAACATTTTACGGAGGAGGACCAATTGCTTGACCCTTCCTCACCTTGTGTACTCCCAGACTCCCGAAAGGCAGTGGTTTGCTAGTGTTTGTGTCAATGAGGAGGACCTCGGCATCCAGGATCATACTGTGGCCACCTACAAACGCTTGGGGGATAAACTCTTTAAAATGGGCCACCTGCAACACACACACACACACACGTTGGGTATGCAAACAAATCCTAACAAAAGAAACCCCACCCCCCCAAAAAATCTACAGTAACTGTAGCCCGTTTAACACTTTTACAAAAGATACCACTCAACCCTTCCTGATGTAATAACCAAAGCAGTAGCCTTGGAAAAACAAATAACCTTTGTCGCCCAGTCATGAAGAGAATAAACATGAGGATTTACACTGACTTGCAATGCTTCAGTGAATACATAAACAGTTTTTGTTTTGCATTTATCGAGGTGTGAGGCCGAACCCCAATACACTGTCTTACTCCTAACCCCTTAGTTTTGCGCATTCCCGTGAGAGTAAGTGGTGTCCCAATACTCTTTTTGAGCTATGGGTAGGGCTAAGACGAAGGGGTACCCACACCTTAAAACCAAGTCAACTCGGGGAGCTTACTTGAAACCTAGGGGTATGTGAATACTGCGCTACCTGCAACAATGGCGGACAGATCATCCAGAGTCCCATACATTTAATATTTTCGGCTTAAATAATTGATTAAATAATTATTACAGTCTTGTTTTGTGCTCTACACAGTCCTGTACATATGTATTTGCAAACCTGTTCTTAATTGAAACGTTTAAAAGATTTGCTAGTTTGCTGCGCTAACGTTAGATTGCTGATTTGCACAACAGTCCCACATTTCTCTGATTAGCCTTGAATGGACTTCATGCATGTCTACAGTTTTAATTAAACTTCATTAGCAGAGAATTTCAAACAAATTTTGTTTGATATCAGCACATAACACTACTTGCTTTGGAGACATTGATATACGTAACTGTAACCAAGTGGCATTTCATAGGGCTGTGTAGCCCTTACCCCTCAGTTTCGAGACATAAGGGCTAGGGGTAAGGGTAAGACTGAGTATTGGGATTCGGCCTGAGTGTGTTTGTGAGTATGTTGGTGTGTGAGTGGACTGACCTTGTGTGGAAGGACTGGTTTGAGACTGCGACTGAAATAGCTGAAGTGGTCTCCGTTCTTGTGGACCTGCACACGCTCACCGTCATACTTAATTTCCGAGTACATGCCATTTGGACACTTTTTCATGGCTTGCTCTATGGACTTGCATGCCTCTGCCTGGAGTGGGGAAATGGTGGCACATACTAATACAACAGATGTCAACAAAAGGCATGTTCTAGCATGGTGCCAAGATTAGAAAAAACTGTAGATAAAAAGTAATAAATGCCAATAACCTGCATTTATTGTGTAAATGGACTGAGAAGTTAGATTTTCCACCAGCTTACCCAAATGAGGTTATGTTATGCATCAGAGCATAGGTGTGTACAGATGTGTGTGTGAGACCCCTCACCAGCATGGGCTGCACTGGGGTCATCAGCGAAGCCTCCACAGTCAGGAGCTTCTTGGGGCCCGAGCCGTTGGAAGCCTCCTGCTGGTTCCTCAACACGCGCTCCACCACGTCTCCCAGGTTACGGGAGGCCTTGAAAGCATCGTAGGCATTAGGGTCCACTGCATCCAAGCTGTGAACCGGAAAATATATATTTTCGCCATTTCATTTCTTTTACTGCAGTATCAACAGTGTGGAGGAACATGAAATGTAGAGAGGACATACAGGAACCATACAGGGGACCTGCAGTGAGGCCTTCGCCTACCGCTCTACCCGGTGAGCCACTCCCAAGACTCTGTTTATAAGTCTGTTTAACGGTTATGTCCTATTATGAGGCGACTTACACATGCTTTGCTCCAGAGTTCATCTTCAAATCATGCTTTATGAGGCGTATGATACATTTTAAGTCGTTGCTTGTACATCTGGGGGGAGAAAAGAAGGAATGGAAGTTCAGTACTGAAATTTAAATTATGAAAAAACGTTTCACTCCACAGTTAGCTCATTCTGTACACCAAGATACTTTACACAACAACAACACAAAGTCTCACTTTCTAGAGATGTCTTCCAATTCTTTCTGCTGCTCATCCTCTTTCGTTAACTGAGCCAGGCGGGTCAATGAGGAGTCTACCTGCTGGATGGTCAACAGACTCTTGGCAGCCGGTGGGAAAGACTTGCTCTCGTCAAAAAACATCCTCACCGTCTCAGACACATCCCCCTACAGCATCAAAAACACAGGTCAAGTCTTCAAATAAAAAAAGATTCACTAGATTAATTCATGTTTTTCTTCTTCCAATTGGCTAAACTTTGCCGGGCATCAAAACAGAACTTGATGGAAAGATAGACAAGGCTCAACAGCATATTGATCATAAGGAAGGAAGACAACAGCTAACATGTATGTTTGTGTATGCCTAAAACAACAAGGAGCCATGTCATATTAGGCTTATCCGACCATAACAGGATGGAATATTATGAATACTGACCTGTTCCAGATCTCGCACCATGTCATCATGGTTGCAGTTGAAGATTCGGCTGAAGAGCTTTACAATCTGTTTGTCGTTGAGGTTGTACACACTCTTTACCACCCCTGGGAGAAGAAGCTTCACCGTCAAGTACAGGTCCCCCCTAAACTTATCTGGAGGGGCATGAAGTCAGTGTGAGTGTCATCCATCTTGGTAAAATAATTAAATCATTCCTTCTGAAGGAGGATTTGTAAGACATGATCGGCAATCAAGAAGATTCAATAACAATAGGCCATCTTTGGTCCGTTCTCAGCAGAGAGGCAAAACACAAGTTTGGGGAGCACACATTCCCTGCAGTCCACGGAGGTGCTGCCAGACCCACCTCCACCAGAGCCTTTCCTCAGGAAATCCTGGATGATTGAAGTCTTGACATTGTAGCTGTTCTTGTCTGCCACCATGGCACAGAGCTTCCGAAATTCTCTGAGCAGGCAGTCTTTGTGCGTGAGGTCACACAGCTGGGTGGACAGGGCACTGCCCTGGCTGGGTTGGGCTGGAGAGGGTCCCGGACTGCTTGAACTCCCAGCCTTTGTAGCTGATTAATCAAAACGATGATAGAATTGACAACACCAGATAGATGTTATAGAAGGCTAAGTGTGTAAATAGAGAATATTGACTCCATCCACGATAATTAAGTGATTACAAAATATATACTTCTTAAATAAGTTTCATAAAAGAGATATATGTGCCAAAAGGACTGCTAAAAATATATTTTTAATAGAAGCGTAATGTTGAACTACTGGAATAATTTCTCACCTGTAAAACCTGAGAACTTCCGTGGGGCATTAATGGACGGGTCTGCTGGTGGAGATGATAACTGACCACTGGTGTTCAGTTTGGTTGGCACCTTCTTCTTTGGGCTTGCGTTAGCCTTGGCCATTAACTCTGGATAGCATAACAGTAAACACACAGTTTGACACGGTCTCAGTAAACACATTTTCGAGATCTGGAAGTTACAGATCAACCCACACATTCCATTCCTGTCTGAGCCTATTGACTGGCTTCGGTGTTCTTATGTGTAGATGAATAAGTGGGGTGGGGTTGTATCCTACCTGAGACTTGCTTGTTGATCAGCTCCTTGTCCTCATCCTGCAGCTCCTCCCAGCCCTCCAAGTCTGTGATGTCCTCAATCTTCTTTGTGGTGGCCCGCGCCTTCTCTAGCTTCTCGAAGATACATTTCATGTGGTACCACTCCTTCATCTCCCCAGCAGACTCGCTGAACGGGTTTGGCACAATCTTTCCGATGCGGACAAAGCCTTTTGCAATTTTATCCTTACATTTCTTACATCCAGCTGTGCCACGTTTGGCATACTCCACACAGAATCTCTGTTCTGACATATTTGGCTGGTCAGCGAAATACTGATGCCACGAAACCTTTAAATGAGAGTCTAAGGAGAGTTTGTGCTTTGGGGGTGCTTGGCTGCAATGTTGGCTGTTCCAAGAGAATGAGTCCTTGGAGCGGAACAAGAGTTTTAAATTCTGGAAGGGATATTTCCAAAACGATAACCTCCTGTAAGGCTGAACACTGCAGACTTGTCCAAGATGTGTTCTGCAGAGAGACTCAAGTGTCCATGAAATGCATAGTCTCTGCATCCAATCTGATCTGATGGTTTTAGTGATACCTAGAAACAATACGTTGAATTAGATCGTTTGATTTCCATGGTAAACTTAAAGGTAACTTGGAAAATATCTAACCGTTTGCTTAACTAATGAGCCAAACTTCACGTTAGCTAGCTAGCTAGGAACATATGTATTAAAAACGGCAGATTCTAGAAAGCCTAAATGTTAGCATGCTACTACAAGCTAAGCGCTTCCTTGCCGAACTGATAGCCAGTGCAAGACAGCTACAGTTAAATTAGATATCACAAACATCATTGTCACTTATGCATCCATTCAATCTAACAATGTTCAGTATCAGCCAGCGTTAGATAAATCACTCGTAACATCACAAGAAGCTAGAGGCTTACATTAAATATTACGTATAAGAAAATAGGATACAAATAGCTACGTGTGTTGACAAGTCTTGCAAGCTGCCAACATGTCAGTCTACTTAGCTAGTTAGTGAGCTACGTATAATCTTTTGGTAAATAAACTAGAGTGGCTATATTAGCTAGCTAGCACACACCAGAGGCATGGCTCTGGCACACACTAGCTACCACCAGCAAACTAAACAATACTGGTCAGTGTGATATGTGTTTTCTTGTAATTTCTTTACCGTAACAAGACGAATAAAGTTAAGTATCTGCTTTGGAAAAAATCACCGGTAAATAAGCGTATTTGCTAAAAAAAATAACAAAACAATTCAGTTTTCAGTTAATGGACAAGCGTTAGTCCATTGTTGCTTTAAACACATGCCTTTAAATGCTATCATGCTTCCTCTTTGTTTGCTTGTATTTCCTGTATTCTGCGCATGTCCTTTTTTTCCATACATTATAATTATGCCGACAGAAAATCTGTTGACGTTAACATGGATTGCAATAATAAAAAAATATATGATTTTGTGTTAAATCAAATATATTTTCTTCTATGTCTCTTTATTCTTAGGTGTCTGAAATTATTATATTATATTTACAAATTCAAAATGCTTACTTATCACACATTGGAGCACACGGGTACTGTATAAAAGAGCATTTTCAAAAGAAGAATTCTGAATGAGCAGAATGGATGGAAATTTTAGGATTTTAGGCAAACCATTGGTTTTTTATATTTCTCATTCATGTGTGGTAAACACATTAAATAGGCCTGGGATAGTGTAAACAATGGAATAATAATGCAAATAGCATCCTAAATGTAATGGCGTCATTTAAATTTAGCTTGCATTTCCATCTATGCACAAGGGGTGGCAGTAATGCCATTAAATAAAGTAATTGCACTATTGAAACCATGGTTCCAACATTCATATTCCTTCATCTCCTGCATGGCCTTGATTACGGTCACAGATATTTCATTCTGAGAGATGGAGCATTTGTGAGCGGTAAAGAGGGAAACCTATTTCTTCCACAAAAATGTCTTCCGCATAAACTTTGCTGAATGGTTTTGCTTGACGAAAGGAACATGATTAAACGCAAGACCACCAATACTTCTCAGATGCTGTGGCCAATGACTGTGGGACAAGTGTTAGCAATCCTACAACCAATCCTCTTCATATAGCTTGGATCAAAAATGCTTCAAGAGGCAGCCAGTGAGACATTAAAGAGTATATCGCTGAAGAACCTTTACAATGTCCACATTCAGCCAGATATTCCACCATTCTTCTGATAAGAGTAATATTAATTTAGCTCACATTCACTCATTTATGATCTTATTGACACAAGCCATATGCAATGAACCTTTCATTTGACATAGGATCAATTCATCTCATTTGTTCTTGAAGCAGCTGGTGAAAAGGTTGCCCTAAGCAATCCACCCTGATCCCCAGTTACACACTGCTGACAGATGTCACAAACATAATTGGTCCCATTATGATTTGCTGTCAGAGCCGAAAACAAATCACCAATACATAAGTAGTGCATACATTGATCTAAGAAGCATAACTGTTGATGATGGACAATCATTATAAGAGACTCAAATAGATGACAACCTTATGCTTATCAAGGTTAATACATTCACTGACACTGAAGAACACTGTGATGTCACCGTTATGTAATTAAAAGTAATCTCCATTTAAGAAACAAATACTTCTGTAAACATTAAAATGGTATCAATGACATAAATACCACCTTCTTTGAACAAAAACCTGTCATGAAACACCAGGGGATTTGTTTTAACAGAAGTGTCAGTGCTGTTTGAGACAGTGGGACCCAAGGCCCCATACTGCGACTCCCAACTGCTAAAGAAATGTAAAGCCAGCCATCAGAGAGGAAATGCCTCGTTCAGTCAAACGGTTAAACATTTTAGCTGGCTAAAGGTAAGATGGAGAACACAGCCCACCAAGGAGAACAGAAAACCATTACTTTATTGTGTTGACATTTGGCAGAGACTGACTTGCAGGTCAAGGGGGATGGAAGCTAGAGGCAGTAGTTTCCAACCAGAGTACCACAGGATCATGTTGGTCATTCTGTTTATTAGCAAATCCCTTAGTCATACTTAAAAGATTAATTGTCTTATGTATGGATGAGAATGTGACATGCCACATGCCTTAAAAACATCTGTCAACTTAAGCCGGATGAAAATACAGTGTCAAATTAATTTTACAGTAGCGACCATATTTAGGTAATCGTATGCAAGTTGAATTCTGGTCATGCAGTGTAAATGTGTTTCAGTCGCTGGTGCACAGGGCCCAAGAAGACATAACCCTCCCTGTTGATTTCAATTTCACACATTTTCCTGTGAAATAAATACACGGCTTGTGTTGAGGATAACTTCAAAATCAAATTAACATATCACCAGGCTTTGCTGCAAATTGCAATTAAGGACACCTCAACACACTGTTTTTTCTTAAATTTGCACATGGTCCTGTGTGACGGACACCAGAATACACAAATATCCAGGATTTCAAATGAATGTGGAAAGGTTTATTGTGGTTACCAGTACATCAAAGTAATGAGACTGTTGCATACAAACCTGGCTTAATCAAAGACAACATGCAAACCTTTTTAAAATGTTGTCCATTATAACTTTAAGCAATGTACCCAAGCAGAAGTCAATTAAGTCAATGAACATTATTGAACAGATAGAATGAACTGCAGTTTTTAATGTTAAGACCCAGACTTAATTGACTGATAATTTTTTTTTAATGTTGAATATTATCCTGAATGATATTGGATATAATTATATAACTTATTCAAATCTAATATGAAGTAACTGTGTATCTATTTGAATCTGGTGTATAAACACATTGCACATTTGAGAAATCCAAATGTGGCATTTGACTTGGCAAATTTAAGCCTTGAAAATACTGCAGCAAGAATTATAACCCCACCCTCCCACATAAAAAAATAGTTTTATAAAGGCAATGAATGATTTTCCCTCCTTGAAATCTTGTGTTTCATTGAATAATTTCACATTTGGATGTGGTGAAAAGCCTCCAAGCGCTCTACCAAACTCAATTACGGGATAGCAGGCACAGGTCCCACAGGACAGTGCAAGGAGAAACTAATTAAATGACTCAGCATTCTATGGTCACTGGGCCACAATTAAGAACAAAGTAAATTACACTGAAATCAGACTCATGAGGGGATAATACTGCAGCCGAGCTCAGGCTTCCAGAAACATAAAATAACATAGATATTTGTGGAAAATACAGATACACAGACAAAGAGAAAATATACTGAATCATATGGGTTCATTAACCATGATGACATGTTTTACATTTATAGTGTTTAGATCCAGCACCTTTACTAGTTCTACTACAATTATGCATACAGACAATAGGTATACAAAGACACATCTTCTTAACAAAAGCATTATTACTGTATTCAAGCTTTTCTAATGACTACATCAAAATAAAATGTGTTGGAACTGGTCATTTATCAATCCTAGCAAATCTATGGAAAATGAGCCTGTTGGTTTTTTCTCCCCTCAGTGATGAAAATGGGCATTGTAACATTATTATTTTCATTGATTCCAGGCCACTCAAATGGCTGGGCATTTAATTTATGCTATGCCTTTAGTATTTAGTATGCTCTGCCTCTATTCATCTCACTCCCTGTAGCATTTTTCCACACAACATCAATTGACATTGGCCTTGAAAGTTAACTGTTTTTCCCAGCCTTTTTCTCAACCATGTCCCCACAGCAACTCACAATGAATTTCTGCTCTCTGTTTCACTTTGTCTGTTTAGGTTATTTGATTTCTAATTGAGCCATCCTGTAGTCCCATCCCTCCTGAGTTTTACCCTCGTTGAGTAATTCTAGCATGGTCACCATCCAACCCAAAGTCCCAGCTAAGACAAAGGATGTACTGTGAATAATGTCATAGATTTGTATATGACTTAGAAATAGTAACAGGCTTATTTTGACTTGTTAGAATGGACTGAATTCTAGGTTGGAGCCAGTGAACAATTCTGTTATGGATGGACTGTGTATAATCTTGCTCAACTCAATCATTAACTGTCTATTGGGGATTGTTTACTGTAATCAGATAGACTACACAATCACATTTCACAATCATTCATTTTATTGTGGCATAAGTAAGAACGTCTTGTTTTTGTTTTTATACATAATGATGTGGCAGAAGAGATCTATTTAATACAATGAATGATAAAGGAGTGTGAGTAAAATAACTTAACTAAAAGACAAAATAAAAAGCATGTTTCACATGAGAAGGCATGAGCGAAGCAGGTTCAGGCATGGCACTTGGGCAGCGCGCGGCATATCACCCATCGCCGTGTTCTTAGCCCATAGGCTTAGCTTGATAGGCGGCGCTATAAAGTCGTCACATGCACGCACACGCATCCTCGATTACCTTTGTGCTCTGCGCTGCTGCCACCCACCACCATCCCCTTCTCCCCCATGTGGTCTGTCTGTCCTTCCTGTGGGGGATTTAACTTGTTGCTCCCTGCCTCATGTCATGCATGCTGCAGTAAAGGCAGGGAGCGCTTCCCCATGTACATTCATTCCGCCAATGTTAAACCATTTGTCATGTGTATGAATAAATGGTGAAATCAAATCCCGTGAGTGTCTTGACTGAACTACAGTTTTGGTTCTCTCTGAAAGCTCCACAACTCTAAGCCAACCCCAGACGTCCCCACTCGTGTTTCCAGCCTTAAGGAAGATGAAACGTTTGGTGAGGGATTTTGGATTATTCCTATATTTTGTATTCTTTCTCTTACTTTAAATTCTATCTATATGCTTTCAACACTACATACACCCAAGTAAGTAAGTAAGAAAGCACACTCAAAACACAGCAAGGCTGACCGAGGTGCCGAACAAAAGCACAAAAAACAGAATCCAAAGACATTTTTTTAAATACTATAAAAAAAACACAGTAAAACTAAATACAAAACAGTCAACAACAGAAAAACAAGCAACAGCACAAGTCGAGTGGTGGGAAACGCCAGAAGATAAAGGTGGGTCTTAAGCCTGGATTTAAAAACAGATAATGAAGGAGCCTGCCTGATAGATAGGGGAAGCTTATTCCAGATCTTAGGACCAGCAACTGCAAAGGCCCTATCACCTGTGCGTACACAGCGTGATCGGGGAGTGTATAAAAGAAGCTTGTCAGCAGACCTCAGTGACCTAATGGGTGCGTGCAATTTTACAAGGTCCGAGATATATGAAGGGGCCGGTCCATTAAGAGCTTTGAAAACAAACAATAACATTTTAAAACGTATTCTAAACTGGACAGGAAGCCAGTGCAAAGAGGCCAAGACTGGGGTAATGTGGTCAAAAATTCTAGTGGACGATAAAATTCTGGCAGCAGCATTCTGCACCATCTGAAGACGGGCAATTGAGGACTGGGGGAGACCATCATAGAGGGAATTACAATAATCCAAACGTGAGGTGATAAAAGCATGGATGATAGTTTCAAGGTCTTTAAAAGACAATGCAGATTTAACCCTGGAGATCAGTCGCAACTGATAGAAACTATTTTTTACCACAGAGTTAATCTGTTTGACCAACCCAAGGTCCGAGTCAATAATGAACCCAAGGTTCCTAACATGAGAGCTGACACTGGGAAAAAATGTACTAACCATGTAACCAAGACTAGCTCTCGAGCCAGCAGGACCAAAAATGATTACTTCGGTCTTTTCCTCATTTAGTTGGAGAAAATTACTGGAAAGCCATTTCTTTATATCCGAAATGCAGTCTAAAAGAGGTTGAACAGTATCATTGGGTTTCAAAGGCAAGTCAAGATTCCATCTTGAATAGACTAAATGGTAAGCTAAGTATGCAACCAGTGACACCACTGACATTTTCTCAATTAGTTCAATATATCTTACAAACTATTGATCATAAAATACATACAATAGAGTTTTTGGGTGTAGATCCCTAAGTAAGGCTAAAGAGATTAGCAGAGTCTCCATGAACTCTGAAGACTGCCGGGGTTCCTTGTGTCATCAGTGGTTATTTCGTTTTTATTTTGTAGCAAGCACTCGGTACAGTATAATTTAAGTAATCAAAGGTCAAGGTTTACAACATGGTAATCATTACAGGTCATACCTTGATTTAATTGAAGTGATGTACACCAGCTGACCATTATTTAGAACATTAACTAGTTTAGATCCTTCAAATCCTGCAGTTCTCATACAGTTTCATACTGTACATAGATTTCATATTTTATTGAGGCTTGATGCAAAAATTAAATAAGATACTTGGTAAAGGCTACATACAAATTTTGAACAATTCTTGTTTTTGTTACAACACTTATGGCGTTACTGTATATCTTTGTCTTCTAATAATGGAATTTGAAATCATTTTACAGCAGGTTAACAGGGGACTGTTGGAAAAGGTCAACATTTGGCACTCTGCTGTGATTGCACTCAATTACGAGACGTAATTATAGGAAAATACTAAATGGGGAGGTATCTGTAGTACTGCCACTTCTGACCTTTAAGGTGAGTTAAAGAGCCATGGTGAAAATACATCTGAAGCCTCTCTTGGTTGTTATGTGAGAAAAAAATATAAAAATAAGTAAAAAGGAGGAGAAATCAGATTTTGAGGTAAAAAAGTTAGTCTCCAATGAAGTATAAACATGATAGAGCAAGAGACAGCTGTCTGCTGTTACCATTCAGTCTCACCTGAGTACATTTGCCTCGATCTTTTTATGACATCAATTGATCCTAGCTTTTGTCTTTCCCCAGAAAACCCATTTTAAAAGGACACCATGTTGATCAAAGATCCACAGAGAAGCATTTACAACTGAGATAACAACACAGCCTGATTTTCCATCTCTTAAAAAACCATACAAACCTCAGACATGGATAACCTGAGGGTTTGGTATCTTTAATCCCATTGACAGACAGGTGACAAACTGACACTGATGTTGTGTGGTTAGTCATCAGAGAAAAGAGGGTTTGCCGTCTATTTTTGGCTTCCTATTGTGGAATACATACAATCGAAGAAACTACTGTTTTCCCAAGGACACCAGTACTATCTTTGTCTGCGTGAACACAGAAAATATAAAGATGTGTGGTTTGAAGACAAATAACATTCCAGGCAAATGATCTATTTTCTTTCCTTCTTACCTCCTTTTGTGTGTTTATGGTGTAAAAATGGCACATGGTTCTTGTGTTCACTTCTTATTAGGAACAGGGAAAGGGAATGTAAAGTGCTTGAAGGTGCTAACCTGTTGAATTTATTTACAGTTCAGTCAAGACAATCACGTATTAGATTTGAGCATTTTATTGTTACATTACATGACATGGACATGTAGATTTAACTTTGGCGGAGTGGATGATCTAAGGGAAGCCCTCCCTGTCTCCTCGATGCAACACATACATACACGACATATGAGGCAGGGAGCAATAGAGATATAATCCCCCAACAAGCCACCACTCCGCCGGACTATGCGTGTACTTGGACGACATACTCATCTTCTCCAAGTCACTCCAGGAACACGTCGGCCACGTCCGAGCCGTCCTGAAGGCCCTCCTACATAACAGGCTGTTCTGCAAGGTGGAAAAGTGCGAGTTCCTCTCCGCTTCCACCACCTTCTTGGGGTTCGTAGTCGGGCCCCAGGGTCTCTCTATGGACTCTGACAAGGTCAAGACCATCGTGGATTGGCCAGTCCCTACCACCATCAAACAGGTCCAGGGGTTCCTGGGGTTCGCCAATTTATACCGGCGGTTCATACGAAACTATAGTGCCCGGGCGTCCCCTATCATAGCGCTGCTTCGGGGGGGTCCCCGCCGGTTGTTGTGGACGGAGGCTGCTCAGAAGACCTTCGAGGACCTCAAGCAACGGTTCTGCACGGCACCGATCCTCACTCTCCCAGATCCAGCCCTGCCTTTTGTGGTAGAGGTAGACGCTTCAGACTCTGGGGTAGGGGGGGTGCTGTCGCAGCGTGCAGCAGAGGATGGCAAGCTCCACCCATGTGCCTTCTTCTCCCGAGCTCTCTCGCTGGCGGAGCGCAACTACGACGTGGGTAACCGGGAACTGCTAGCCATCAAACTAGCGCTAGAGGAATGGCGTCACTGGCTCTTGGGCGCAGCCAACCCGTTCCTCATATACACCGACCACAAGAACCTGGAGTACATCGGGGAGTCCAAACGACTGAACCCCAGAAAGGCCCGCTGGGCCCTTTTCTTCAGTCGTTTCGGCTTTGTGGTCACCTACCGCCAAGGTTCCAAGAACGGGAAGGCCGATGCCCTGTCACGCCTCCATACATCGGAGGTCGAGCCAGCAGTGTTGGAACCCATCATCCCTTCCTCTAAAGTCGTGGCGGCCGTACGTTGTCTGCTGGAGGAGGAGATTCGACGGGCACAAGGACTGACACCGGCTCCCATGGAGACTCCTAAGGGCCTTCTGTTTGTGCCTCCACCCTGTCGCACGAAGGCCTTAAAGTGGGCACAAGCCTCCCAATTAGCCGGCCATCCTGGGGTTCGACGCACCCTGGAATTACTCCGGAGACGATTCTGGTGGCCGAAACACCGTCAGGATGTGATGGAGTATGTGGCGGCTTGCACGGTGTGCATGGTGGCCAAACCAGACAACCGCAGGCCTGCAGGACTCCTACAACCCCTTCCGGTTCCACATCGCCCATGGACCCACATCTCCCTCGATTTCATTACGGGGCTCCCCCCGTCACAAGGGAACACCGCCATCCTCGTGGTGGTGGATCGTTTCTCCAAGGCCGCCCGCTTCATTGCCCTGACTCCCCACGGCCAAACAGACGGCCGAGATTCTGGTGAGAGAGGTGGTGCGCTACCACGGACCCCCAGAAGATCTCGTCAGTGACCGGGGTCCCCAGTTCGTGGCACGATTCTGGAAGGCTTTTTGGGGTAACTTGGGAGCTTCAGTCAGCCTGACCTTGGGCTACCACCCCCAGTCCAACGGGCAGACGAGCGGGTCAACAGGCACTCGAAATCTACCTCCGGTGCATACACCAAAGATCCCACCAGGTGGAGTCAAAACCTTCTGTGGGCCGAGGTTGCCCACAACCAACAGTGGAGCGCTGCCATGGCTGCCTCCCCCTTCGAGATCATGTGGGGATATCCCCCTCACTTGTTCCCCTCCTCCCCAGAGGATGGGGATGTGCCCGCGGCTCGCAGCTCGGTGGCTCGCCTCCGCAACCGCTGGCAGCAGGCTCGGCGGGCCTTGCTCCAGTCTCAAAGACAGATGAGGCAACAGGCAGACCGGCGATGTCACCCGGGTTCGACCCTGAAGGTTGGCCCAGCGAGTCTGGCTGTCCACGAAGGGCCTGGCCCTGAAAGGGGACACCCGAAAATTGGCCCCACGGTACGTCGGACCGTTCCGGATCCTCCGAAGGATATCCAAGACGGCCTTCCATTTGGAGCTGCCACGTGCTATGCGGGTTCACCCCGTCTTCCATCGCTCCACACTACGCCCTGCCTCCTCCTCCCCTCTGTGTCCGGAGATTCTGGCCCCGCCGCCCGCCAGGTTCCTTGCCGGTGGTCTCACCTACACCGTTCACCGGCTTCTGGATGTACGCAAGGTCGGGCGATCCACGCAGTACTTGGTGGACTGGGAGGGGTATGGGCCGGAGGAGCGCAGCTGGATCCCCGCCGAGAACATTGTGGACAAATCCCTCATTCAACAGTTTCGAGCATCTTCCTCTGGGCCGTCTGGAGTCGTCCCTCGGAGGGGGGGTCCTGTCACGTCCGTGCAGGGTCGCCAGTCCTCTAGAGGGCGACACTCACTCTAGAGCACCTAACACTAACCTTTGTTCTACACTGGGCACACCTGAGGTGATTACTACTTCCTATTTAAGCACTGGGTGTCCTTCCCTCTTCACTCGGTCATGGAGTTTCGTGAGTACGGTACCTTTCTTCTCACTTTTCCTGTGGATATTATTTGTTCCTTGGATTATCGTTGTGGATTACCCTTCCTTTGGACTACCTGTTCTATTTGGTAAATAAACTCTACTATTGCATCAAACCTGCAGTCTGCGTGTGTGCCTGAAAATCCCGGCCTGATACCTATTGAAACATTCAATTGAAATGTCCGAAATCACACATCCGTGATGGTAGCATATATTGCTCCCACACACGAACAATCAGATACTGTTACGCTACTCAAACAGGTTACCGATAATACAGGGATACAATATTTTAACCTTCGTATGTTATTGACATTTAGTAAGTGTTCTGCCTTAACATCTGGCTAGGGACAGCAGACGAGAATTAGCCTCTGGCTAATCTCTGCAGGTACAGTTTTTTTTACTGTTGAGTGCAACCCTGAAATAAATGACAATAACAATGAACATATTGACAAGCTGTTACGTAAAGCACCGGCTCATACATTTCCGATATTGATTCCGGGTACCTCTGAATGCCATGGCAAGCATGGCTATTAATGCCATACCATCGATTTTAAAGAGCCGAAGATACACAAATACCCGCATCGTCGCGACCGCCATCGGGGCGGTTCTCAAAGGGCGCGAACACGGGCGAATGCCGAGCCTCCCGCAAACTCTCCCAACAACAAACAGTCTGCCCCAGGATCGCAATAGCCGAACATAGCACTGTACAGGCGAAAGCAACAACCGATAACGCAGGAATACGAACAACATGGCAGCATCACTGATCGTACAACAACCGGGGTGTGTGCGTATCCGCGCGTCTTTTAAAGACGCCTTATCGGACGCGCCCAATGAATATGCGCTGCTAATATGGGTGTAGTGGGCGGAGGAAAGAAAGGTGGAGTAAGACGCCTTACGTCCCTGATAGATGACGCGTGCTGCCTGATTGCCCTGCTGAACTAGCTGCGCTCATGAGAAGAATGTGTTCCACATGGCGGGAAAATCAATAATAATGGAAGGAAGATAGATGAGCTGCAGCTAAAATAATGTACAAAGGGGAGGAAAGCGATGGTTTCCTAATAACCTGAGATTAAAGTTTGATAACAGATGGTGGGACTCAGTTGATACAGCATCTGAAAAAAGCCTGGTGATGGCTGGTGCCTGGCGAGGAGGACCCAGAACCTAGGTGAGATATTGCTCCTGAAGCAACATGATGCACAGACTGGTAGAGGACAGATAACCATGGTCTAGCTTGGGAGAAACAGATGTCGGTAATAAAAAAAATAAAGATTGGAGTAGAGATTACAATGGGTGTAAGATCCTATCTTCACTATCCTATCCTATCACTTCAATGAGTGAAGATAATCTCAAACAGGGGCATAGTGTGTGAATGAGACAGAATGAAGGCGGAGAAAATGAGTCTTCTAAATTGGGCCGTGGAGTAAAAAAATATATAGTTGATTGTTATTTCGATTATTGTAAATGTCAACAAAGGAAAAAGAATAAATTGCCAAGACACAATTAATAGCATGAAATTGCCAGAGAAAGAGAGTTAGAAGAGCTGAGGACTGATTAGCTCTAGAGTTAAATACCAGCTATCATGGTTGATAGTTATAAATGTCTTGTCAGAGCCAAGAGAATTGTGGATGAGTTAACTATTAACAAACAAACTGTTAGCAATGTCTTTTAGACTTAATAAAAAGTAATGCTTGCCTACACGTGTATGGAGCTAAATCAGGGACAAATGTTTTGTTAATTCTAAAAAAATGGTTGAAAAACTAAAGCTTGACATTGAAAAAAAACTTGAAAATAAAACCATGTATTCAAAGAAAAAATTCACAAGTTATTAATTTTCATTTTTCACTATTATATTTTAACATAGTTTCACATTTGATGTTCAGATTTAAAAAAAAAGTTTTACGGCTTCAATTTTTTTCTGAGTTAAAAGCCCGCAAAATCGGGGCCAAAAGTCTGAAACTGAAAGAAAAAAAAGTTAAAAAAAATAAAAAGGGAAACAATCATTACTCTGACAACATGGCGTTTAAAAAAAGGGTATTTGATGCAGCCCTAGACACTAAAACACCGCCAGCCCCCCTCGGTTGGAACATAAAATCTGTTCCAGGGGAAATAACTCTAAAATAAGTTATTTATAGAATAAGGGTGAGAATGCCCCGTCCCCCGTTGACACCAACTAGTAACGGGAACTATAACAATATACAGTAACAGGTTTACTTACATTTGGGGCAACGTCAACATATAGAAGCTTTATTTGCAATTTAAAATTGTAAAAGTTACATGTGATACACAGAAAAAACACACACCATAAGTTTACATTGAAAGTACATACACACATACTTACCTTTAGCAGCCATAGACTTGACTAAACAAGAACGTTTTTTACCTAATTTTGAATGTCGAAACAGTATCAGCCTCCTTAATTGAGACAGGTCATTTGTTCCAGAGAAGAGGTGCTCTATATGAGAACGCCCTGCCTCCAACAGTTTATTTATTTATTTTGGGAACCACCAGATAGCCGGCATCTTGAGATCTAAGTGACCTTGTGGGGCGATAGGGTGCAAGGAAGGAGACCAGAGAGGTACAGTGGTGCTAATCCTTGCAGAGATTTGTAGGTTCGTAGTAGAACCTTGAAATCAGCTCTGGCTTGGATAGGAAGCCAGTGTAAAGAGACGAGAATAGCAGTTATGTGATCAAACTTCCTGGTTCTAGTCAATAGTCTAGCAGCAGCATTTTGTATCCGTTGTACATTTTTTATGTAGGTATTTGGGAGGCCAGAGAACAACACATTGCAATAGTCCAATCGGGATGTAACAAATGCATGTATTAGTTATTCAGCATCATCTTTTGAGATTTTCGTATATTGGCAATGTTACGTAGATGGAAAAATGCAGTTCTAGTCATTTGCTTAATATGTTGCTCAAACACAAGGTCCGGTCCATTGTGACTCCTACATTTTTTACCAGTTGGCTTAGATGCCGTCTAAAGTCAGATTGGATAAATTCTTTCTGTATTTTTTAGGACCAAAAATTTGAACCTCGGTTTTATCCGAATTGAGAAAAAGGAAATTTGTTGCCATCCAAGCTCTCAACGCAGAAACACATTTTTCCATAGCAAATGGTAAATCCCCAGGCTTTAAAGACATATAAAGCTGAGTATCATCTGCATAACAGTGAAAGTTTACCCCATAGCTTCTAATTATGTTTCCTAAAGGCAACATGTAGAGTGAAAACAACAGAGGGCCTAGAACTGAACCCTGTGGTACTCCGTATTTTACAGTGGAGCACCTGGATGAGCAGCCATCATAGTGGACATATTGTGATCTATCAGATAGATAGGATCTAAACCACTGAAGTGAGGTACCAGAAATCCCAACATAGTTCTCCATACGTTCCAGAAGAATCACATGATCCACTGTGTCAAAAGCTGCACTTAGGTCTAAGAGAACCAGCACAGAGATAGAACCCGCGTCAGAGGCTAATAGTAGATCATTGACTACCTTAGCTAAAGCAGTTTCAGTGCTGTGGTGAAGACAAAATCCAGACTGGATAGGTTCATAAAGCTGATTTGAGGAAAGGTGCTCAGTAAGCTGTTGTGCCACAGCTTTTTCTAAAATTTTGGAGAGAAATGGCAAATTTGAAATTGGCCTAAGTTGCTGAGACAACCTGAATCGAGGTTTGGTTTTTTAAAAAGGGGCTTAATAATTGCTTGTTTGAAGTTCCCTACGAAGTTTGGCAGGGAGGGGATCGAGAAGGCAACTGGTGGGTTTCGATGAATCTATCAACTCGATGAACGCTTCCATAGAAATAGGGTTAAAATGAGAAATAGGGTTAAAATGAGTGAGAGCCTCGACATGTAGCATGCTGGGTATAGAGGAAGATTCAGTGTTGATGGCCACTCCTCCAAGACAAGTCTGCAATTTGTCCCTTATTGCATAGATTTTTTGGTCAAAGAATTCTAAGAAATCATTAGGAGAGAGAACAGTACTAACACAGAGTGTACTTTTCTTAGTGAGTTTTGCAACAGTATCAAATAGGAACTTAGTATTGTGTTTGTTCTTACTTATCAACTTAGAGAAATATTCTGATCTGGATCTGATGAGGACTTGCTTGTTCTCCATTTGGCTGTCCTTCCAGGCCAGGCGGAAAACCTCCAATTTAGTGGTACGCCACTTATGTTCTAGTTTTCTAGTGGACTTCTTTAGAGTGCGGGTTTCCTCTGAATAACATGGAGCCAGTTTCTTGTCTTTTCTTTTCCTTGGTTTGAGTGGGGCAACAGAATCTAGGGATAGCTGAAGAACCACATTCAGATCCCCAGCTAACACACGACGTTGCGGCAACGTTGCTAGTAAGTGGTCATTTGGTAACCCGCGACGTTACCTTATGGCAACGTTGCCGCGACGTCGTAGCAACTTTATAAAGTGAATGTTGCCGGTTGGTGCCACGGACAACGTTGCCGCGACGTTGTCCCTTGGTCGGCTGGTTACGTTATTTTTAGACCCGTGGACAACGTTGCCGCGACGTCGTACATTGGTTGGCTGGTTACGTTAATTTTAGGTCCAGTGGACAAGGTTGCCGCGACGTCGTACCTTGGTCGGCTGGTTACGTTATATTTAGACCCGTGGACAACGTTGCCGCGACGTCGAACATTGGTCGGCTGGTTACGTTAATTTTAGGTCCAGTGGACAAGGTTACCGCGACGTCGTACCTTGGTCGGCTGGTTACGTTATATTTAGACCCGTGGACAACGTTGCCGCGACGTCGAACATTGGTCAGCTGGTTACGTTAATTTTAGGTCCAGTGGACAAGGTTGCCGCGACGTCGTACCTTGGTCGGCTGGTTACGTTATATTTAGACCCGTGGACAACGTTGCCGTGACGTCGAACATTGGTCAGCTGGTTATGTTAATTTTAGGTCCAGTGGACAAGGTTGCCGCGACGTCGTACCTTGGTCGGCTGGTTACGTTATATTTAGACCCGTGGACAACGTTGCCGCGACGTCGAACATTGGTCAGCTGGTTACGTTAATTTTAGGTCTAGTGGACAAGGTTGCCGCAACGTCGTACCTTGGTCGGCTGGTTACGTTAATTTTAGGTCCAGTGGACAAGGTTGCCGCGACGTCGTACCTTGGTCGGCTGGTTACGTTATTTTTAGACCCGTGGACAACGTTGCCGCGACGTCGAACATTGGTCGGCAGGTTACGTTAATTTTAGGTCCAGTGGACAAGGTTGCCGCGACGTCGTACCTTGGTCGGCTGGTTACGTTAATTTTAGGTCCAGTGGACAAGGTTGCCGCGACGTCGTACCTTGGTCGGTTGGCTACGTTAATTTTAGGTCCAGTGGACAAGGTTGCCGCGACGTCGTACCTTGGTCGGCTGGTTACGTTATTTTTAGACCCGTGGACAACGTTGCCGCGACGTCGAACATTGGTCGGCTGGTTACGTTAATTTTAGGTCCAGTGGACAAGGTTGCCGCGACGTCGTACCTTGGTCGGTTGGCTACGTTATTTTATGTCCCGTGGACAAGGTTGCCGCGACGTCGTACCTTGGTCGGTTGGATCCGTTAAGTTTGGTACCTTGCGTTACGTTGCCGCTCCGTCGCTCTTTGGTCGTAGGACAATGGATCTCGAATGCAAGCGGTTTATCCAGAGATAGAGAGATCACACTGAACTGGGCTTTTGTAATGTAGGACTACATTAATTTCAATCACACACAATATTAAATGTTCCAGCATGTATGTAGCTAGACAATGCATGCTTCATGTGCAACTCACCCCCAGATTGTTTTCTCATATGCAGAAACGTAGCTTTAATAAATAAAATACTGAATTTGGAATATAATTTAGTCTTTCATTCTTTAAACATGTAGGCTACAAAAGCAATTATTTGGTGATGTAGCCTAGCCTTATCATTTTGTAATAGCCTAAGTGTTAAATGTGATCAAAAGGAAAAGCGACTCTTATACGAGTTTCATTTTCAAAGACATGTCATCACAGAATATTACAGTTCTTCCTTAGCAAACCTATCCCGAATTTCCCCATTTTGGGACGAATAGGCTGTCTTGTCTTATAAGCTAATTGAGGAATACATCAGAATCTGCTTGTGAAAGCAACTACAGCTATTGCATAGTAATATATAGGCTATTGTATTTCTACACACTGTAAAAAATAAGACTTGAAATTGTTCACCTTAATGTCATAGACTAGATCAAATTGGTTCTTCTAAATAGCTTTACTGATTTTTGTGTGAAAGGGCTTACTACAATGTTCAAGTTAGGAAAGCATCTATAGCTACTAGCTAAGATCTATAGCTTAGCTCTAATATCAGCGTACAGTATAGAGCTATCATATTTTAGCTGCCTACATTTCAAAATTGTGTTTCATATCACAATACATGAGTAAATAGTTAGCTATCACCATAGCCTCTTTGCTTGTGGCATTACAAATCGTTGACTTGCAATGTCATGTCTAATAAATACCAAAACAAACATTTATTTGTGAGGAATGGTTATTTTAACAATTGAAAACAGATGTATCACAGACCGCTGTCGTATGTGTCGCATAGCGCCCGGGCAACAGAGGGTATGCTAACTACAGACTACTGTTTCCGAAAATATATGTACTTAATAATATCAGCATATATGATAGTGTACATACAATGTTGTTTTGTATGACAATGTTAAATTAGTAAATAGTTATCACCCTGGCTTCTGGCATTTCAAGTTAGCCTAGCCAGCTATCTCCCAGAAGTTAACGAGCTGCTAAACCAGAGAATGGCTAAACGAATGTTCTTCTACAGCTTGGCAGTCACGCGTGTTTTCGGAGAGGCAGCTAAATCCCTCAGAGCGTCATGAACATTCATATGGACGTCCTCGCTAGGGGGAGTTTTGGCGCTGATCTTTGCATGTTCATTTGCCATATCAACTAGATAAAATTGGTTGTTCTAAATAGCTTTACTGATTTTTGTGTGAAAGGGCTTACTACAATGTTCAAGTTAGGAAAGCATTGGTTAACAGTCGGACCCAACGATGTGTGCATGTCCGACTCGCTGAAGCAGGGGTTTTCACAATTCCAAGAGACTGCGTTTCATGCGTCGGCTTTCACCCCACCGGCTAAATTCAACGGTGAGTATTCTTTACAGAAATAGTTTTAAGTATATGTATTTGCAGAAATTGAATGGGGCATGTTATTACTTAAAGGTTTGAAATGTAGGCTATTTAGCATTATTATTTGCAATCAGATTCACTTTGTTTGTGTAAGGATTTCGCTAGCTAGCTACATAGCTCTAGGCTAGCTCTAGGTAAAATAACAAAGCCTCCAGAAAGTTATTTTGAAATGCGTATATCAAAGTTTAGCGTCTCACAAATCACCCATAAAATTATCAGTGAACATACGTTCAGAACTGTTAGAAAAACGTGTTCCAAAATAGCTTAGCCCTCATTTGTCTTTCTTTGTAGCTAGCGTGGCTGATCACACGCGGTCGGCCACTCAGTCGGTCATGGAATGCACAAGGCACATATCTAACCTTTATAAAACTGCGTTGTCGATCTTTAGTAAGGACTTTATAATGTTTGAGCCGTCTAATTATTAATCACCTTAATTAATTGATTTACAAAATGCTTCTATATTACTATTATAGTTAGAATAGTTAGCATAACATTAGCTAACACATGCCAAGTTGGACGATGCTCCTCACAATGCTAGCTCTGCTTAGCTAATTTAGCTAGTGCCATATTGTTTTAAGCTAGGTAACGCTAATGCAAAAGGCTACATAGAGGCAAGTTTAGCTCGAATTGTTCAAGTAATTGGTTTGCCTCTTGCTCCTTTACAGTTTCATGCAGTGCTAATTCGTCGCATCCAGTCGAGAAGTTCTTCAAAGACACCCCAGACTGTTAGCACGTGTCCCTGGGAAATGAGGGTAATGAATGACCGTTTATAACAGTGACAATAATTGTATGAGCCATGGCAACCCTAAAGGCTATGTTTTGAAGCAAATGCATGACTTGAAACTTTTGCATCACCAGATGTAGGTGTCAACTCTGGTCTGGTGGAGGGGAACCCATGGGGGTCCAGGAAACAGCTGGCAGCCAGGCAAGTGCAAATATAAGACCCTCCAAAAAATACTCAAAGCTTTTCAATAGCATTGTCAACTCATTGTAAGGCATACCTAAGTTGTTCTGATCGTGGTGGGGGGATACATATATGTCAAAACAACAAATGTTGTCATACTAATGCTTTGTATACAACAATTCAAGGTAAAAACAGCAATATTTACAGCAAATCTAGAAGAACCACAGTGTATGCCAATAATGCAAACTCTTGTTAACTTGTTTTACTTGTCCTTAATGACAGACACATTACAGGTTATGCTCCGGAAGATGGAGACATTGGAGGAGAACCAGCAAGAGGCTCTCCTATGCAGGCGACTACAGGGCAGACACACTGAAGAGGTGCAAGTGATGGACCTACAGGTGGCCCAAACACAGCCCATTCAAAACAAGACAGGTAAATGAATCATGATTGCAGCTTCCATATCCAACCTTTCACATGGCTATGTAACAAATTATGTTGATAGGTCACTAACTTATTTTGTGCTTTATTGTCAGGGCCAACAGACAGGACCTGTAACGGAGACTGGAAGAAGATTTTAATTCACTGTTTGGCACTTTGTTTGAAATAAAATGACTGAATGTTACATGGAAATGCTGCCTCGTTAATGATTAGCTTGAGTTAGGCTACACATCACACAAACATAGTCCTAAAGTTGGCTACCATGTAGGCTAGCCTATTAAATACAAGAATAAGAAGCATTTTGGGCAAATGAGGTCTGCATATGAACCGCCCCAATATAAGCAGTAGCCTAGAAATTAGAAATATAGGTTACTTAATTAACGTTGCAGTTACGGACTGGCAACGTCACAAAATTACGTTGCTAGGAGGTCGCAGTTACGGACTGGCAACGTTGCTAGGAGGTCGCGGTTACAGACTGGCAACGTCGGCAAATTACGTTGCTAGGAGGTCGCGGTTACAGACTGGCAACGTCGGGAAATTACGTTGCTAGGAGGTCGCGGTTACGGACTGGCAACGTCACAAAACAACGTTGCTAGGAGGTCGCGGTTACAGACTGGCAACGTCGGGAAATTACGTTGCTAGGAGGTCGCGGTTACAGACTGGCAACGTCGGGAAATTACGTTGCTAGGAGGTCGCGGTTACGGACTGGCAACGTCGGGAAATTACGTTGCGACGATGTCGCGGTTACGGACTGGCAATGTCACAAAATGACGTTGCCGTTACCTCAGGGCGTCTTTCACTTCTCACGTTGCCGCAACGTCGGCAAAATGACGTTGCGACAACGTCGCGGTTATGGACTGGCAATGTCACCAAATGACGTTGCCGTTACCTCAGGGCGTCTTTCACTTCTCACGTTGCCGCAACGTCGGAAAAATGACGTCGCGACAACGTCGTGGTTATGGACTGGCAATGTCACCAAATGACGTTGCCGTTACCTCAGGGCGTCTTTCACTTCTCACGTTGCCGCAACGTCGGAAAAATGACGTCGCGACAACGTCGCGGTTATGGACTGGTAATGTCACCAAATGACGTTGCCGTTACCTCAGGGCGTCTTTCACTTCTCACGTTGCCGCAACCTCGCCAAAAGACGTTGCGGCGACGAAAGTTTGGTCAGCGAATGACGTTGCGGCAACGGAAGGGCAACGTAACTGTGTTAGCTGGGTCCCTTGTTTTAGCATTTAATGATTTATTTGGGACGTCAAGTGCTTCTAGAGCAGCGGGTAGAATATTAGCCAGTTCCAGAGCTGTGTTTGGGGTTATGCAGCGGCTAGTAGAAATATTCTGAGTGCCTCCAAGGCTTTGGCAGAGATCCATTTTGAAGGTAACCAGGCAATGGTCTGATAATATAGGATTGTGGGGGTGGACAGTGACGTCACTAATCTTGATTCCTCGCGTGAGTACTAAAAGTCCAGCGTATGCGAGTGTATGGAGCTAGAAAGCTGACAAAAGTATCTGAATTTGAATATGAAAGATCTGAAATATTTGTATGTCGAATTTCATAAAACTGAAATATTTTACTGTTGAATATATAATATGTGAATTATTTGTATGCCGAATTTAACAAAACCTTATTATGTTGTTCCAGAAATACACATTTCTAAAATTCAGACTGCGGAAATTCAGATGGCTGAAATTCAGACTGCGGAAATTCAGATCGTGTCTGAATTAGGCCAAAGGTGAAACAGCTTGCTTTCACAGGGAAAAGTAGGTAAACTTTACCTAAGAACAAACTAAGAGTTTCTAGTTGGAAGAAGACCCAGATAGCACACAGCTCTACGTATAATATGGATGTAGTATGGAGATCGTTGGTATTTGATAGAAACTGACTTCCAGACGATGTGTGGACGATTAATCAAAGCTGCACCACCCGGCCACTACAGATATGCTGTTAACCATAGATATATAACGCCTTTTGTCAGAGATATTAATCTATCAAGCATTGCACAGTCAGTCGGTGAACAAGTTAAGAATGCTTTATTGCTTGCGGCCACAAGGAGACAAAAACATCACACGCCATTGTGCTAGAAATTTGTCTGACTAGCAACAGTTGTTGCTAGTCATTTTAAACACCAGCGCTCAGGACTGTAATTGGCTAATACAAAGTATTTAAATGTTCCATGGCTCTTCTTCATTGGCTCCTCTGCATAGACCTGGCGCGCGTGTGTGCGTGCGTGTTTGAGTGTGTGCATGTGTGCTCTTTGACCCCTGTAAGCCTTCACCACTTCTTTTATGGCCTCTCCAGAAAGATAATGGTCAAGCCCAGGTCCCCTTGTTTATGTAAGCCTAGTGTTACCCAGAGTTCAGATTTGGGGCTAGGCCTCTCCCCACACACAAGGAATATTGTAACACAGAATCATTCTTATACAGGATAAATATGTTACATCTTCAATTTTCCCTACACCTTTATATCTATGCTGTTAACTAGCTGTCATTCCGTTGACGTAGGGTAGTATTTCAAGTAGCAGGAAAAGTGATGTACAAATAGCTAAGGAGATAACTGGTATACTCAAATCTTACAAATTCTAAGTATTTTGTACTCACAGACGATGCGTTCTCGGGATTAACAGATTAACGTAAATACAAGTAGATTGGTATTGATTTTGGTGTGGTGAGAGAATTGTTAGTGTTGTGTAATTAGCTAACAACGTTAGAAATGAATGATGTCCGAGCCGGCTCTTGTTGCCGTGGAAACGATAAACAATAACACGAGCCAGCTGTAGCTGCTGCAAATGACCAACGGACAATTCTAGCTATTATATAATGCCACTAGATGGCGCTAATCTGCCAAACCCATATATGCTCGCCAGGGGCAGAACACTATCTATAACCGATCTGAAATGTCACTTAGCAAATGAACATAGCCTATAGGCTGAACATTGACTTTGATAGGAATATAAGGAGACAATGAAAAACAATATGCTTGACCACCCAAAATTGGCTAGTATTAGCAATAGTAGCTAGCTAGCGTTTCTTGGTTCAATCTGGATTTTCTGTTTGGGTAGGCCTATTATAATGAAGAAACACAATTCAAGTTCATGATTTTATATCAGGCTGGATGTTGATGCCATCAAGCTCTTAAAAAAACTCCAACACAGAAAAGAGAACAACGGAACAGAAACATAAATATATAGGCTATAGCTTTCCCAGTTGTTCTGCGTCTTCCATCGGTCTCCGCCGCCCTTCGACTCTGTCTCGACTCACTTGGTTACAGTAACTGCCAATTTTGGCAGCGGAAAAGACAGAGGTTTTTACAAGTTTCATAAGCACTATACCTCGATTGGGCTCCATACTTTTTCTCCAACGAGCAACTCTTAGCTTTTGTTCAGAGGTCAAATTTGGTCGTTCTGAAATCGTCTACTTTTCCCTGTAAAAGCAAGCTGTTTCACCTTTGGCCTAGTTCAGACAAAATCTGAATTTCCGCAGTCTGAATTTCCGCCACCTGAATTTTAGAAATGTGTATTTCTGGAACAACATAATAAGGTTTTGTTAAATTCGGCATACAAATAATTCACATATTATATATTCAACAGTAAAATATTTCAGTTTTATGAAATTCGACATACAAATATTTATATATATTTATATATTCAAATTCAGATACTTTTGTCAGCTTTCTAGCTCCATACGAGTAAAGATGGGTAGGTTTGGAAACCACTTGAGTGAGACCTGAGGAATACATTAGTGCAGTAAAGGCCTTACTTAAAGGATCGTTTGGGTCAACCACATGAATGTTAAAATCACCCATAATTAAGATATTATCAGTATATGTCACAAGATCAGCACTAAAATCTGCAAATTCCTCATGAAGACATGAAGTATTAGCCTATATACAATTACATCTCCCACTCGAATCTTTTATTTTCTTAGCTTCCATTTATTATGGCGTGAATGGCTGTAATGCTGTGCTCACTACATTTGTTCAGAATATAAAATAGCGAAATGAATTTATTTCAAAAGATATAGCAAAGAAACATATACACAAACTTGCATAGAAAACGAAAGATTCCATGTTGTGTTTCGCGTATTTTGATTGTATTGTCTGGGTTAGGAGCGACTTTCTTAGTATGAATGTTTAATATGTGGTGTCAGAAGGAGCTTTGATGTCGTGGTAAATACGGCTATTGTCTCGAAACAATCCCAAATACGCGATTAGTAGCCTACTTTCGGGTAGCGTCTATGGGAACCAGTTGTCGTAGAAGCAGCCAAAACAAGATGTTACCTGAAGGACAACTTAGTTAATAAATAAGTAACGATTCAATCAACTTTTTGTGAGCAAAAATAGCTCGCAGTGTAAAGCAATAGGCTTTCGAACAATACGTAGTTTTGCTCTAGTGCGATCGAATCCCACTTCATGCGAGTCTGCAAATGTTTTTATTTTGTCTCCATTTATTTTGTTGGATGGATGTAATGTAGTGCGCACTTAGCCTATACTTTCATATTTGCCGCAGCAAATATGAGATTCGACTTGATATTATACAAATCGCCAGTAATATGTTTGTGAATTTGTGACGAATCAGGTAATAGAGGAAGACTGATGGGTGAACGCACAGCTGGATAACCAGTTAGCTTGGGAACCAGTTGGGGGCGACAACACCGGTATTTCAGTCAATCAGACTCTAGTCTTGGTTTATTAGATGTATGAAATTCCATGTTGCCGTCATTCCTTTTCAGTTTCAACCCTTGTTTGCATTTAATTTTCTGAGCAACAACGAGGTAATGGCAGAAAGCTAAATAACATGTAGGCCTAGTATAATGTTTCCAGACAGGTAGCAAGAATGGAGGCTGGTGTAGTGGATACAAGTACAACTGCATGGCAAATACATTTAATACTTCCTTCCTTTTTTATATTATTCAATACACTACACCTACAGTATATCCTACAGTTCCATTACAACCTGTCAGTTTGCCAACAACATTTTCACCAACCTAGTACTTTTCAACCACATCTGGGAGAAGATAATTTGGACTTTTACATATTTGTAACTTTTATGACTACATTTTCATGTAAGCATTCTTGAATGCTATTTGTTAAATACAATGTTCAGTCTCCAAATTAATTCTGGTTAATTGTCAGTCTTCCTTGATGATCTTTCCCTGTGGTCAAAACCCAGCAACTGGTGCTGCTGCAAGGAATAGAAAACGTGTGCAAACTGTGAAGTGGTGTAACCTTTTCCTTGGCCGTTTCCAGTAAAAACATAGCTCCCAGAAATGTAACACAAACAACAAAGTGGCACAAATAGACAAGATTCAGAGAACCCCACTCACCTACAGGCTCAAAAACCATGAAGACCCTTCACATCCTTGAATCCCTTTCGAAGATCAATTTTCTATTTTCATTGTCTAGTTACTCATTGACACACATTCACATGCCCAGATGTACAAATGCGTACACACACACACAAGTACACACACACGTGCACACACACAGTATTGAGTTGAGAATCATCCAGCCATTAAATTGGTTCTCAGTGCTGAATGGTTTGATTACAGTTGGAACGTGACGTGTTTCTTTTCTTTTATACCACTCTTATTGCACTCTTGTCTTTTCCGCAGTCTCCACTACCAGTTTGAACCAGAATGCTGCATTAAAAAAACTAGTGCATAGTGCCCATGATGCAGTCTGTGATTAAGTCATCAGTGAAACACACAAATACAGACACAAATACGACTTGAACTATAGATGCCCATTCACACACATTCACAGCCAGATACATACACAGACAGACCGACAGACAGAAACAGATACCTACACACAAACATTCCTGGCATTATTAGAGATATGCCAATAATGTATTTTGCATCTCTGAGCACTGTTGTCTATCAAGAACAGTTTACTGGTAAATACCTTATTCAATGTTTGAGAGGTAAACAAAAGTATTTCTCAGTATTTGCTATTTTGTGTTATTCAGGTGGTAAACTGATAAACATGTACACCCATTTTGAACAGATGCAGGTTTATTTTTGAAATGCTTGGAACAAATGGCTCTTTTCTCAAACGGTTTGATTTGCCACTTGGGGATTTCATCTGATGTTTTAACAGCTTGCTCAACAGGCAAGGGGTATAATTACCTTCAAACAGAGAGAAACAAAAGGACTTCCTCTGGGACTATTAAATGCACAGTGCATAGTCTCACGATGCAGTATATATATTACATATATTCTCTGACAGACTTCCTCTGCAAGGCATTTTCCATGGCTGACTAGCAATAACTTGCACACTTACATCATGATTTATATAGACAATTTCAAAACGGCTGTGAAATGCCACACCGTAGTCTCTCACAGGTGGAGGGTGTGTATGTGTATACATGTGTGGTTCTTTAAGAAAGCAAAAGATCACTAAAAGGCAAACCTAAATCAACATTGCACTAAGAGATCAAAAGCTAGAAACAATAGGGCAGCAAAGGCACAAGACACTAAAGTGTTTGACATAAACAAAAATGTTTGACTCGATCTGACAAGATTAACAAAAAAGGAGCTTACTTTACCATCTACATAAAGGAAAGGTAAAATGCTACCCTGTGTGCTCCATCCTCTTGAGATGCAGGTGGTTTGGTACCATACCATCCTATTGCCCTCTCTTTTAGTATTAACTGGTTTTACTAAATCCTGTAAGCAAGCCCCACACTTGACTTTGCAGACTTTTTTGTTTACTCAGCAGAGTTCATTATGTCCTATGGCGATTAATGAAATGTAGAACATTTCAGGTGCATATTTACCATGTTTTGTGATTGAAACAAATATGCACCAGGCCACTGATAAACTGGGGAGGAATCTCCAGATATTATGCTAGAAATGCCATTAATTAGTGTGGCAAGCCTTCTTGTTCTTTGTTATGTGTTAAAGAAAAGATGGTTACATTTAATGTAAAGTCCAAGTGTCACACAGACGCCAAATTACATCATCTCACCCTTTAGTACAGGCCCTGTGGTTCATTAAGTGTCAAATGGCCCTTTAAGCTGTCTACTATTGTAACTCACTTTCTCATTCCCTCTTGCAAACTCTTCATGCCATTAAATACATGATATGCTCGTTTAAGTACCTACAGCAATGTTTAAAGTTAGGTGGAGAAAATAATTAATGGTAATTAGAAAGGGGTGGAGGCCTGCTGTGCTTGGCCGGGCTTCTGGAATAGTTCCCTGGTGGGCCTTTATGGCATCTTACAGTACTATATGTTCTCTGGGTTACAGTAGCCATTACTCAGTTGAAAAGGTGAAATCTCTGATTAAAAAAATCCACATTTGCGGAGGAGGTTAATGAGTAAGTATAGCTGACAAGAAAGTGAAACAGTATTAGATTGAGTCTATTTTTTCATAACAGAACAGAACATCTAAATCCTACATCTAGAAAGAAGTAGAAGTTTTGTGAAATTCAGATTTTTCATCAGAATTAGAATCTGCTTTATTTACACAAACGTAATTTGTATTTACACAACACGTAATTTTATTTACACAAAAGTAATTTACTGTGGCAGGAAGGTGCATATAATAAAAGTTGAAAATGTACAACAGTCTAAATAATTTATAAAGTTAAAATAATAACAATCCTATACGATGTAAAATATAAAACAAGATATATATTTTTTAATTTTTTAATATTTTTCTTATAATTAAGAAAGAAAGTAAGATGACTGGAAATGTTGTGCAGCATGCAATAAAGTGACAGATGGACTTCATAAATGTGTTAGTGACAGTTGGGAGTCCTTAGCCTTGTTGATGACGCCAGCTGCGGATGGAAAGAAACTGTTCTTATGGCATGAGGCTTTGGTCCTCTTGGACCGCAGCCTCCTGCTGGAGGGGAGTGGATGGACCAGTGTGTGTGTCCAGGATGGGAGTGGTCGGCCACAATCTTTCTTGCTCACCTCTGGGACCTAGAGGAGTGCAGGTCCTCGAGAGATGGCAGATTGCAGCTGATCACCCTCTCGGCAGCGCGGATGACATGCTGAAGTCTGCCCTTGTCCTTGGCAGTGGCAGCAGTGTACCAGATGGTGATGATGGAGGTGAGGATGGACTCAATAATGACTGTGTAGAAGTGCACCATCATTTTCTTTGGCAGGTTGAACTTCTTCAGCTGCTGCTGGAAGTACATCCTCTATTGTGCTTTCTTGGTGAGGGAGCTGATGTTCAGTTCCTACTTATGTCCTGGGAGAGGATAGCGCCCAGGAAGCGGAAGGACTCCACAGTTTTGACTGGGGAGTCACACAGCGTGATGGGGCTGAGTTGGGCTGGGTTCTTCCTGAAGTCCACAACCATCTCCATTGTCTTGAGAGCATTTAGCTCCAAGATGTTCTGGCTGCACCAGGTGACCATGATGTCAACTTCTCACCTGTAGTCAGACTCATCCCCACCAGAGATGAGCCCAATGAGGGTGGTGTCAACCGCGAACTTCAGAAGTTTGACAGACTGGGGACTGGATCAGGTGATTGGCTGTATGGGTGGCTGTCATGGGTGTATAGACAGCCGCATTGATAATTGATCAAGTCACCTATCAGTTTTTGAATTATATAGTATTGCCTACCTAGTGCCTGAGAATATAATTATCTTAAAAACACACTAGTTATATAATGTTATATATTATAGAAGTACTGTCTCATATAATAAGTCAAGCAAGGATTTATTTTTATTTTATTTGACTTATTTGTGAAGATGACATTGTTTATGTTGGACACTGTTTACGAAATAGAATGTAACCATATTTAAGAAGCTCCATCCAAAACTGGTAAATCATTAATACGCCTCCTTCCCCAGTTTCAAGTTACTGTGAACTTTGAAAAAGAAAAACAAGGTTGTGTGAGTATAGATGTTGATGAATTCTGAATGCATTTGAAACTGTAATTCAGAACATGTGGTTACATAATGTAGGGGCTGGACTCTGGAGTTGCCCTTGGTGAGAGGCGCAGAGCTGGGGTGGGAATACTTGTTTCCCCTCGGTTTGGCGCCTGTACGTTGGGGTTCACCCCGGTGGACATGAGGGTGAGTTGGCTACGATGGTGGGGGAGGACGCCTGTCAGGCCTGGCAGGCCCAAGCGTGAAATGCCTCCTTCTTCAAGCTGAAAAAGTAAGCATATCGGACTTTATTGGCTGGTAGGACTCCAGAGGCAGCTGATGTGTACTGGCAGGCCAAGCGGAATGCGGTTATGGCGGTAGCGGAGGCAAAAACCCGGGTGTGATAGGAGTTCGGCGAGGCCATGGAGAATGACTTCCGAACGGATTCGAAAAGGTTCTGGACCACCATCCGGCGACTCAGGAGGGGGAAGCAGTGCACTGTCAACGCTGTATATGGTGGGGATGGTGCGCTGCTGCCCTCTACGGGGGACTTCCTGGATCTGTGGAAGGAAGGCCCTCCTTAATTCCACCAACACGCTTTCCGACGTGGAGGCAGAGTCAGGGGACAGGTGTCAGGTGTGCTCCAACTTTAGGGGATCACACTCCTAAGCCTCCCTGGGAAAGTCTATTCAGGGGTCCTGGAGAGGAGGGTCCGTCGGATTGTCGAACCTCGGATTAAGGAGGAGCAATGTGGTTTTAGTCCTGGCATCGGAACTGTGGACCAGCTCTACACCCTCGGCAGGGTCCTGGAGGGTGCATGGGCATTCGCCCAACCAGTCACGCCTGGGAACGCCTCGGGGTCCCCCAGGAAGAGCGGACGGACAGTAGTGTAGGAGAAATAAATCATACAATTGGTGGTTGCCTGTCGTACCGTAGCACATTTATATTTTTATATCAATATGTTGGGGGGGGACATTTTGACTAGATTTGAATATTGTAAGTAAACTTAGTAAGTAAGTAAGTAAGTAAGTAAACTTTATTTGTATAGCGCCCCTCGCAGACCAGGGTCACAAAGCGCTTCACAACAGATTAAAAATATACATACATTTAAAAGGCCAATTACAATACAGTGATAAAACATAGCAGCCCCAAGAACAAATTAGGCAAAAGCCTGCACAAATAAATAGGTTTTTAGTTGACGTTTGAATGCGTCAACAGACTCTATTGAACGCAGAGAGATGGGGAGATCGTTCCAGAGCTTGGGAGCAACAGCCTGAAAGGATCGGTCACCTCTGGTCCGCAAACGAGTACGTGGCACCATTAGCAGTTTCTGCTCTACAGACCTCAGAGCCCGAGCAGGGGTGTAAGGCTGAATCAGATCACTGAGATAGGATGGAGCCTGATCATGCAAAGCTCTAAAAGTTAGAACCAGAATTTTAAAATTGGTCCTAAAAGACACTGGCAGCCAATGCAGAGCTTTTAGGATAGGGGATATGTGGGTCCTCCTATTTGAGCAGGTCAGAATTCTCGCTGCAGAATTTTGCACTAACTGCAGGCGAGACAGCTCCTTCTTGTTTAAACACGAAAACAAACTGTTACAGTAGTCTAAACGCGAAGACACAAAAGCATGAATGATCAGCTCCAAATCATTTTGCGACACCATTTGCCTGAGTTTAGAGATGTTCCTCAGCTGAAAAAAGCAGTTCCTGGTTAGCTGTTTGCAGTGCTGCACTAATGACATGTCCTTGTCAAAAATAACACCAAGGTTTCTTAGGCTAGGTTTGACAGACTGGCCTAGGTCACCCAAGTACTGGTTAATCCCTGGAATTAATTTATCAGGGGCAATAACTAGTGTTTCAGTTTTATCTGAATTTAACTGGAGAGAGTTATCCCTTAGCCATTGCTTAATTTCTGCTAAGCAAAGAGCTAAGGAATCAAGCCTCTGGAACTCAGTTGGTTTGAACGTGCAGTACAGCTGGATATCATCAGCGAACATGTGGTACGAAACATCAGAAAATCTCTGAATGACTCTTCCCAGGGGGAGTAAATACAACAAAAATAATACAGGACCCAAAACTGAACCTTGAGGGACTCCACACAACAAATCTGCTGACTCAGACCTTATCTGGTTTGCTGTGACACTGAAGCTACGTCCAGATAGGTAAGAAGAGAACCAATGGAGAACTGAGCCTGACAGTCCTACTTCATCCCTCAGTCTTCTCAGCAGGATCTGGTGGTCGATGGTGTCAAAGGCTGAGGATAGATCCAAGAGAACTAGAACAGTGCATTTACCAGAATCAGCGGACATCATGATGTCACTGGACACTTTCAGTAAGGCTGTCTCTGTAGAGTGGTGTTTGCGGAAACCAGACTGAAACTTCTCGGAGATGTTATTTTGATCTAGGAAAAATGACAGCTGTTCAGAGACCACCTTCTCTAAGATCTTGGACAGGAATGGCAGTTTGGAAATAGGCCTGAAATTACTGAGGTCTGTTGGGTCTAAACCTGTCTTTTTAAGTAGAGGCTCCACTATGGCATGCTTAAATGTATCGGGAAACACACCAGCAGTGAGAGAGAGGTTAACCATTTTGGTAACCCAGGGAGCAATTACCTCAAACACTTTGGAAAATAGCCTACAGGGAAGGATATCGGATGAGCAAGAGGAGGGTTTCATCTTGGTCACCAGTGCTGAGATGTCATCAAGAGATACCGACTTAAATGAGGACCACAAGTTGGAGACAGGCTCAATGACAGCAGGGGTTCCACATAAAAGGGGCTGGATTTTCTCCTTGATCGACTTAATTTTGTCAGTGAAAAATCTCAAAAAAGCATTGCTGTCCGCTTCACAAAAAACAGGGGTGATTGGGGCAGCAGGACAAACAAGAGAATTTATCGTGTCAAACAATGCTTTAGGGTTCTTTTTGTTTAATGTTACCAGTTTGCGAATATACTCAGATCTGGCATTTTTGACCATGTCATTGTACGAGGCCACAAGATCCCTGAGATGAAGTCTGTGCACCTCAAGGTTAGTGGATTTCCACAATCGCTCAGTCTTTCGACATAGTCTCTTCAGACTCAAGGTGTCTTCATTTGACCAGGGGCACTTTTTATTTTGTATAGACAGGTTTGATTTAACAGGAGCCACCTGATCCAGAATTTTAACACAGTGGTTGTTAAAACGGTGAATGAAATTGTCCACATCAAGGCAATCCATGAGCAAGAGAGGGTCAAACTTAGCAGAAAAATCATCTGCAGTATTGGCAGTGATAATACGCCTCTGAGACCTAACTTCTGCGGGCTTCGACTCAGGGCTGAAGTGCAGATCAAACAAAACAAGACAATGATCGCTCAAATGAACGTCATGTACAGACACATTCAAAATATCTAGGCCAAGTGTAAAAACCAAATCTAAAATATGGCCTTTCTGGTGCGTGGGCTCAGAAACATGTTGCTCAAAATTAAAAGCTTCAGTCAATGTTAAAAGTTCCATTGCGGAGCAAGATGAGCTGTCATCAATATGAAGGTTAAAATCTCCAAGGATTAAAACAGATTCCAACTTTATTATGGAGGATAAAAAGTCACTAAAATCCTTCAAAAACCCAGCAGCAGGTCCAGGAGGACGGTAGATGGACACACAGTAAAACGGGTTAGAAGAACCCACCATTATCATCTGGGACTCAAATGAAGCAAAATCCTGGGTCTGCGTCACTTTGCAAACACAACTGTCCCTATAGACAACAGCCAGACCCCCTCCACGACGACATGGGCGGGGCTTCCCCACGGCAGAGCAGTCAGCTGGACAGAGTTCATTTAGGTGAATAAACTCTTCCTCTCTCTGCCATGTCTCCGAAAGAAATAGTAAATCTAGCTTTTCTCTTGTGAAAAGATCGTTTAATGAGAAAGATTTATTTGAAATGGACCGTGCATTGAACAGGCCGATATGTAAAGATGATGACATCACCAGGGGAGTGTCCGTGGAGCGCAGCGGGATTTGTCGAAGGCACGTCCAGCGGTCACGTGGGCTCCAGCTGGTACGTGCGGTCAGGGCCGGTGTAAACACGGAAGAGCGTGCAGGCGATGGAAGACGACCACTACTTCTCCAGCGCTGTGTGTACTCCAGGACCGTCGCCGCGGTCCAGGCAGACGGCGGCGTGGGTGAGGTGTCACACAGGAGAGGGATCCGGCGCAAACACCGTGCGCGTTCTCCATGGTGGACGGCAGAGCCCAGGCGCGCTGCGGCTTTTCTTTGCTTGACCTGGACCCCAGAACGAGAGCCTCTTTTCCTCAATTTCCTGCAGACTTTCCCCGAGGCCCGAGAAAGCAGCAGGTACTCAGGTGAGCTGCTGTCGATGGAAAAGGGAGGAGGGAACGCTTGATTGTACCTGTCTCGTGTAACAAACAGTTCCTCCATCGACTCTTTAATACGAAACAATGAGTCCCGATCATAGGTCCGTGAGGCGGCGACACAACTATTTGTAATACGGGCTGATATGATCACACAAGTTGTAAGGATGACCATTAAAAGTCTATACAGCAGGAGACGAGCTGTGGCAACGCCAGTTACAGGCGCCATCTTCTTTTGCAGTTTGCAGTGCACTCAGTTGCTTGTAATATTGGAGGATTGGAGCAATATTGCACTACTGTACTTCACTTATCTTAGGTTAGTATAGGTTTATAGAGTTAGTATAGGTTATTATGTGTACTGTGTGTATTTAGAGGTTTAGTATACCGTATTGAATATTGTATATTATTTGTATATTGGGAGGTTTACTATAGTTTAGCTTATCATTCATAGATGTAATCTATGTTCTGTGTACTATATGTTATGTTACGCCAGGTTGCCTTGCGTTGTCTTGTATGGGGCCATTATTGTAGCAAAACTATTCACAAATGCACAGCACGATTCACAAATGCACAGCACAATCCAAAAATTCACAGCACGATCCACAAATGCACAGCACGATCCACAAATGCACAGCACAATCCACAAATGCACAACATGATTCACAAATGCACAGCACGATCCACAAATGCACAGCAAGATCCTCAAATGCACAGCAAGATCCACAAATGTGTACGATCCGCGATCCACAAATGCGAACCACGATCCACAAATGCGCACTGAGATTTGTGTATGTGTAAAACAATGTAGTCACAAAGTCTGGCCTCTCACTTGGCGGTGTTTTTACATGTGACTTTTGCTACACTTCTGCCGTGGTACAAATCCACAACCTGTGTGCGTGCGACAATATGTGCCTCAGTAGCTGTAAAGCCTCCATGCCACCAGTCGGCGGTATAGCGGTCCAGTGATTTTTAAGGCAACGTGACATTGCTGGATAGGTCAAGCTGTTAGACTCGTCGTGGCTGGAGTTGGGATGCAAGGCAGACAACGATGGAGCCACGAGAGCTTTCAGTAAGTATATTTTATGTTTAGTAGTAGCTGTCATAAGTAGCCTTATATTGCCCAGTAAAATTGTCAGAGATATTAATCTATCAAGCATTGCACAGTCAGTCGGTGAGCAAGTTAAGAATGCTTTATTGCTTGCGGCCACAAGGGGACAAAAACATCACACGCCATTGTGCTAGAAGTTTGTCTGACTAGCAACCGTTGTTGCTAGTCATTTTAAACACCATCGCTGAGGACTGTAATTGGCTAATACAAAGTATTTAAATGTTCCATGGCTCTTCTTCATTGGCTCCTCTGCATAGACCTGGCGCACGTGTGTGCGTGCATGTTTGAGTGTGTGCATGTGTGCTCTTTGACCCCTGTAAGCCTGCCCCACTTCTTTTATGGCCTCTCCAGAAAGATAGTGGTCAAGACCAGGTCCCCTTGTTTATGTAAGCCTAGTGTTACCCAGAGTTCAGATTTGGGGTTAGGCCTATCTTTGCACACAAGGAATACTGGAACACAGAATCATTCTTATACAGGATAAATATGTTACATCTTCAATTTTCCCTACAAAAATACAATATTATCAGCAACACTAGTTATCTGTGAGGAAATAACTTTAGCTCTGCTCATGCGTCACTGAACAAACTGGTAGTAGCTAGCTACATCATAGAAGTGGCACTAGCAAACTAACTAGACCAATTAACCTACCTAAAAATGTCTGCCGCATATGGTGTGTAGGTAGCTAGGATCGAGTCACGATCAGGAGTCTATCTAGCTTTAAAACGAGTTTGGTGGAAGTTTGTATTTAAATAAGGCTGATAATTCAGAGTTGTCTTGAGTTTCATCCGCTAGCAACCTAGGCACATTCAATCATCAGAAAATGTTTTCCTAATGTACATTTAGACTTTTTCTTTGTTCTCTTTTCAATGCTCTGCACATGTATGGACAAAGGTTAGTAAGTATATGTAGTGGCCGACCAAAGGGTTTGACATCATACAAGAACTTAAAATAAGATGAACAAATCGATCCTCCACTTAAGGCTCTTTATGTCAGTTAATAAAGTAGGCCATCATGTCATGATTATGCATTACTTTACAGTCCGATGCAAATCCAAATGTTAACATAAGTTATGTTTCTATAGGAGTTGCAAATACCATCAACTGGGAGTCCAATGGCATTAATGCTGACCTGAAGGTAAGGTGGTCCACCGGACTGGCCATCGGGAGCACCGGGAGATTTCCTGATGGGCCGAAGCACTTCTGGGCCGGAGGGCCGCTTGCCTTACAATTTTTTTTACTAGCCTATTAATAAAATTAACGTAGTGCCGCTTACACACGACAGTGACACTGACAGATGGAAAGCTAGCTATAGAGACAATATAAAGATGGAAAACCAGGATAAGAAACGTAAACGTATTACCTTCACTAGACAATGTTTTACCAATTGGACAAACGGATGTTTGTTTGTTTTACATCAAGCTCCCAATTTTTTTCCCCGCTCAAATCAGCAAAAAAAATCGTGCCCGCTCGCATTAAGCATGGAAGTCTCTAACTAGCCTCATGAGTCATGGCTGAAGTTACGTTTCTCCAGCTCTCCCCAGGTTATCTCAAAATGCATCAGATTGATGCTTTACAACATGGAATATTTAATTTTTCTTATGGGGGAGCATGCACCCGGACCCCCTTAGAGGGTTAATAGCCTTCTCACCTTTTTCATCCCTGACCCGTTTACATGCCTGATCTAAAAAGATCAATAGACCCAGTTGCCACCTCTGCTGCAGTTGAATGTGTGCAGAGTATCATCAACACCAGATACAGTTAACAGATTTAACATTTAACAATTGTTATAAGCTTTTGTGTTTGCATTGAAGTGCATTGAAGCTCTGTCTCCCGTTTAGTGCTCCACGCACCTGAATAGTTTCATATCCGCAGCGGATATGAAACTATTCATATCCATAACTATTCATATCCATAGCGGATAATCCGCTTAATATTAGGCTCTCCAGCCTCGAGACGAAGGGGACCGCAACAGCGAGGATGGCGTATGTACAATGTGTGTGTGTTGCCAATCAATTAATAAACTATTAATAGCAAAACTTATTGAGTTTGAAACTGTTTCGAGAAATTACAGATTTAACCTTTTATTCTGCATACAATTATACTGTGTTCAGCATTTCTTGCCTACAGAAAGGGGAACCTTACCAAATGAACTCAAGCCAACACCAAGCTTATCTTTACAGCATGCCATTCGGTAAGCCTAACAGGGTAAAAACTCCAAAGACGCACACACATACGAGATCTTTCAGCTAGACAGCTGTTATGCGGGGGAGTTAGCCAATGACAGAAGAGACATGGGACAGTTGCATGTCTGTATCATGATTGTGGAATGGACCAATGAACCAGAACCGCAGCAGATTCCTCAGATGCTCTGAAGATGCTGTTGAAAAGACAGACCTGTGAGACACATGTTCTATACTCTTCTTTATATTTACACTCTTTATAAACAAAAAGCCATTGAAGGAAGGTTAGAGGCAGGAAGGACGGAAATGATGAGTGTTTCAATGGAAAAACAAATACATTTAATACAATTAAAAAAGCACACCATGTTCAATAAAAGTCCGGAAATAAGCTGTTACCCGAGTGACAACCTCGACAGAGACATCTTCGTCGTCATCAGAATCAACGTCTGGGTGATGTGTGCAAGAATCATCTGGAAAGACAGAGACTGGTAATGAACAGTGACGTGCGGTCAGGGTAGGCAAGGTAGGCACTGCCTACCCTGACAAAATTCAAACTACAAATGTTTTATTAAATCATTTTATTTAATAAACTTGTATTTGTATTTTTACTGATCATTCTTGTGATTTATATAAGCAATATGTGTGTTATTCCAATTGTTTAGACGTTACGATGACAAATGAAGCAGTTACGCACAAAAAAGTGGTAGAATAAGCAGTGCTTTTACTGTCCATTCATTGCAAAGGGCAAGAGAAAAACTCATGTTGCGCATGCGCACTTTGATCCTGTATTCTTTAACATGTATGCTGAAAAGCACAACTCTGCTGTGCCTTTGCACGTAAATATGTTTTGCCAGTAATCACCTACGTAACGTATCAAGCATGGACCAATTAAAATCGAGATATTACTGGACATTTGCGCAGCTAACGTCATTAGCGTAATCCCTGCGAAATTCAAAATAAAGATGACAGCAGCCGTATCTGCCGATATAGAACTGAGACATTTTTCCAAACTTGATTGTAATGCCAAAAATGAGTTACTAGCAAGAGGGAGGCCTACTCCCACCTTAGATTCACTGCTGCAGCAAAAGGGACCACAAATTGTCAGATCGTTTCAAACGGACTGGTACGAAAAGAAAGATTGGCTATGTGGCTGTGCTCACACTCAGCGGCTGTACTGCTATCCCTGCCTGCTTTTTTCAACCAGCTGTCAGACTGTTTGGACTTCAACAGGATACTGTGATTTGAACAACTTGCCCGCAGCTTTAACCAAGCATGAAAAGTCATCAGCTCACATTCAATGCCAAATTTCGCTGAAAACCTTTGGCAAATCACGGATCGACCTTGCACTTGATGAGCAAAGGAGGCTGAATATAACCTCCCACAATGAAAAGGTGAAGGAAAACCGAGAGGTATTGAAGGATCTGATAAATGCGACCTGCTTCCTTGCAAAGCAAGAGCTTGCTTTTCGTGGCAATGATGAAAGCGCTTGCTCTAGCAATAGGGGCAATTACATCGAGTTGCTGGATGTGCTAGCTGAAAAAGACGAGAGGTTGGCTAGACATCTCTCTTTCCGGAACATCTAACAGAATCCAAAATTATCTGATCGAGTCAGTGGCAGACGTGCTCCTCGCTGACATTAGTAACATAAATGCGGCCCCCTTTGTTGCTGTGGAGGTGGATGACTTGACTGATGTGACAAATAAAGCCCAAATATCTGTTGTTGTACGTTACGTATGTGGAGGCAAAGTAAAAGAAGCCTTTCTTGGCTTTGATGATGTTAGCAACGACGGAGAGCAGCAGCTATTTCGCAGTATGTATTGGGCTCATTAGAGAAATACAACTGCTGCCATAAACTGGTTGCACAGACCTACGATGGAGCCTCTGTCATGGCCTCAGAGCTAAATGGGGTGCAGGCAAAGGTCAAAGAGAAGGTGCCCGAAGCTATATTCACGCATTGCTATGCACACAAGTTGAATTTGGTTCTAGCCCAATCCGCGAAATGCATCCCCGAGTGCAGAACCTTTTTCAAGACAGCAGAGGGACTTTTTTTTGTGCTTTTTTTAGCAAATCATCCAAGCGCACCCATCTTCTGGATGAGACTGTCAAACACCGCATCCCAAGAGCAGCAGCAACCAGGTGGAGCTCCAATTCAAGGCTGGTCCAAAGGATTTTATTTCACCTACCAGATCTACGTGCCATGTTCAAAGTAATCGGCGACAATCCCGACAACTGGGACGGTGAAACATTGGCAATGGCTGCAGGGTTTGAGTTGTGGCTTTCAAAACGGTCAACCCGTTTCCTACTGATGGCTTTTGAAGGGATCTTCAATGACACCGATGCTCTCTTTAGCATCCCTCTGTCCAAAACCACGGATTCTGCTGCAATCGCATTAAAGACACAATGAAAGTGTTGGACAGCAAGCGACAGGATTTTTACCGGTTTCATGCACGCTTTGAAGCAAGATGTGATGAGATGGAACTCGTTCACCGCGAGACACCAGATGGGCTGTCAAACTAAACAGAACGAGCCCGCATCTACTACTGCATTCTGGACAATGTCAATGTTCAGATGAAGACCAGGTTTGTGGATAACTTTTCCAATCTCGATTTCATTGGACTGGTAGATTGCACAAAGTTTGAAGATATGTTGCACCAGTTTGATGACAGCAAACTGGAGAAGCTGTCAAAGTATGCAAGGTACTTTGACTTCGTCAGGTTGAAGAGTGATCTTGTGGGGTTGTATGGCTCACAAGAACTAAGGGGCAAATCACCGACACAGCTTCTTGACTTTTTAAAAGAATATGACTTGGAAGCAACAGTTCCTGAAGCAACAAAGTTACTGCAACTGGTCTTGACAATACCAGCCACTACAGCTTCGGTGGAGCGCACATTTTCCACCCTGAAACGGATCAAAACATACAGTCGGAACCGGACCGGCCAAGCACGTCTTTCAGCCCTTGCCTTCTGTCAGTTGAGAGCCAGAGACTATGCCAACTGAAGGCCCCTAAAGACGAGTTTTACAACGCTGTGATCGACGTCTTCACGAGGAAAGAGCGGCGGATGGATTTTATGTACAAATAATCTTTATTGGTGAGTCAGAAACTATTTTGGTCTTAACTTTGAATTCATAAGTTACATGTTTACATGTTCTCCCCGTGCCTGCGTGGGTTTCCTCCGGGTACTCCGGTTTCCCCCACCATCATAAAGACATGCATCATGTATAAATGTGATTGAATGCTGGTTGAATGAATGTTGGTGGTGGTCGGAGGGGCCGTATGGCGCTGATTGGCAGCCTCGCTTCCGTCAGTCTGCCCCAGGGCAGCTGTGGCTACAATTGTAGCTTACCACCACCGGTGTGTCTGTGTCTGAATGAACACTGGACTCTGTAAAGCGACTTTGAGTGACTTGAAAAGCGCTATATAAATAAAATGTATTAATAAGTGTGGTTCAGGCAGGAGGACTGAGTAGTTTGTTAACCGATACTTAATTCCACATGATACAATACATCATGTAATATTTGATTTGGCGTATGGTTGTGCTCGCAGCGTCTCCCTGCCGCACCCAACGGAGACACCGTCTCGACATCCGGGCAGAGAGCAGCGACCGCATTCCCCCTGAGAAATAAAAAGAAGAACCAGACAAAGGGAGGAGGCCGGGGAGGTGGAAGCCGCAGGAGACCGAGAGCATCTGTGTTGCACTAGCAATGCAGGAGCCAGGATCCCTGCTTTATACCCCGCCCTATTAGCTGATGCTGGACATAACTGGTGTGCTGTGAGTGCGTGCGTGTGCGAGAGAGAGACAAAATAGTACACGATATGTCATCCTGATTGGAAATTTGCGCTTGTGCGTACCTACTTTTTGGACGTAGCCTATTAGCCGAAACAATAAATTAGGTTCTCTGGCTTTCATAACTCAGTGCCTACCCACTTACTGACACCACCGCGCATCACTGGAAATGAAGATGTAGCCTACTCATATATGGGTATCACAAATTGGAGAGTAGGTAAGAAGAGGTCTTTAACATCGTTGATGGATAATTAGGATTCCTCCGTCCGGAGGGAACCTATTGTTATTGGTGGTTTTATTATTAGGATTCCTCCGTCCGGAGGGAACCTATTGTTATTGGTGGTTTTCTTATTATTGGGTGTGCCACGAAGTCGTGGCGCATCCTTTGTTATCTCACATATATATTTCTTTATTATTATTATTTTTGCCCCCCTAAGGCTCGGTCAATGTTTGGACTACATAGAAAACGACAGTGTCAAAAGTTTCGTCTTGGTCTCGATTGCGTTGGCATTACTTTTGTCTACGTTCCATTGCACAGTTTAGGAGGATACAACGTTTTTGTGGCATAAAGTTGATTTTGTCGGCAAAGGGTAGACTACTCAGTTATAATAGCCTACGTCACAGCGTCGGCACATGTTAGCAACGACGCATTAGATACGACGTGCATAGAAGACTGTTGTATCTGTCAATATTTTGATTACTTAGAAAACGTCATGTCAAAAGTTGGTAGCCATTGAGTTGCTTGTCTTTTTATTTACCTGGCTAACTTGCTAGCCACAGTCACTGACGCTACTAACGTCACGAAACACGCGTGACTACCTCTAGCAGAACATTAGTTTAGCAGCTTGTTAACTTCTGGGAGATAGCTAGGCTAACTATAGCTTTAACGCTACTGCAAGGCAGTTGCAGAAACGCCACAAGCAAAGAGGCCAGGGTGATAACTATTTACTCATTTAACTTTGTGATATGAAACACAATTGTGAAGTGTAATCTACAATATAAACTGATATTATTGAGGAACTACATCTACTTTCGGAAACGGTAGTCTATTATTTCACTGAAGCATTAGCATCATGACATTAGCCTATGTTGCCCGGGCAACACATACTACAGCGGTCTATGATGCATCTGTTTTCAATCGTTAAAATAAACATTACTCACAAATACATTTTCGTTGTACGATTTATTATGACATTAGATTACAAGTAAACGATTTGTTGGTGAAATAATCATTACCTGTGATTTCAAACCAGTACTGCAACGCTGTAGCCTACGCGAGACACTGTGTAGCTAACAAAAACATCCACAGCTGTTTACAGTAGGAAGTCAAACGGCGACAGAACATGTTCGGCACTCCCTTAAATCAAAAGTATTTCAATAGGTGAAACTGTCTGACTACTAACCCGAACTTCATTGACACAGCCTAAACTTGTCAATCTGTTCATGAAAGCAATATTGAATTTCAGCCTAAACCGTACAACGGAACGTTCAACCAACGATCGCCACCAAGACGAACACTGTAGTATACAATTTACCGGGACAGCTTCTCCACAAAGGGCTATATCGCATTTTGCGTTGTTACTGACAATGATCGCTATTGAGCTTTTTATGCATGAGCGATTTTCCACTAAATAAATGTCAAGCTTATTTACGTTTTTTGGGGCATGTCATAAGTTAGCAGACATAGAGCTACTGTTTGAATCGCGATTCCATCTGAAATATTTCCAGTGATAACGTTGTTACAGTAGCTTCTTTCCAAGGGTGTTATTATGGTTATGGGTGAATTATTATGCAATAGACTGTGAGTAGGCTAAATGCTTGAAAATATCACTAGAAGGGAAAAACTTAAAGGGACGGACAAGCAGGCACACCCTCACAATTTCCCCCGAAATTGTATGCTCCCACCCATGCTGTATGAAATTGTAAGCCCCCACCCTTCACTCCTTGGCTTGAAGTGAAGGCCCTTGTGGATCTTGATTGTATCCCGTTTCCTATTTTGTATGCAATGGTAAAAAGTTCTCAAAATCCTGAAACATTGATAGTATAGGCCAAGAGTAACTACCACACCACAAATGGCCCACCATTACCCATAGGTGGCGCTACAGGCCACGCCCTGATGCACAAAGATACAAGGCTTTCTGGAATGGATAGGCTCACCAAGCCCCCTCCTTTCACTTCTTGGCTTGAATTAAAGACCCTTGTGGATCTTGATGGTATTGCATTTCAGATTTGGTATCCCATTGGTAATTCTGCAGCATTGATTTTCCTATACTTTTACAATTTGTCAAGGATCTACATTTTTCAATGGTTCGCAATGTTTGGAGGAATCCGCATCACTGCTTTGCAGTTATATTTATCTTAATTATTTAAGTCCTAAACCAAATCATGTACCTTGGGTGTGATTTCAGCATCTTTCTCGTAAGGGAAAAGCAGCTTGACCACATCTTATCTGTTAGAGAGAAGTGGCCAAATGCTAATCACCTTTAATCCCTTTCTCAACTGTTTCATTTGTTTCCCTGATCGGCCACTTCAATATATATACTTTAGTCCATACATGTGCAGAGCATTAAAAAGAGAACAAAGAAAAAGTCTAAATTTACATTAGGAAAACATTTTCTGATGATTGAATGTGCCTAGGTTGCTAGCGGATGAAACTCAAGACAACTCTGAATTATTAGCCTTATTTAAATACAAACTTCCACCAAACTTGTTTTAAAGCTAGATAGACTCCTGATCGTGACTCGATCCTAGCTACCTACACACCATATGCAGCACAGACATTTTTAGGTAAGTTAATTGGTCTAGTTAGTTTGCTAGTGCCACTTATGATGTAGCTAGCTACTACCAGTTTGCTCGGTGACGCATGAGCGGAGCTAAAGTTATTTCTTCACAGATAACTAGCGTTACCGATAATATTGTATTTTACTGGGCAATATAAGGCTACTTATGACAGCTACTACTAAACATAAAATATACTTACCGAAAGCTCTCGAGGCTCCATAGTTGTCTCCCTTGCATCCCAACTCCAGCCACACGAGTCTAACAGCTTGACCTACCTAGCAATGTCACGTTGCCTTAAAAATCACTGGACCGCTATACCGCCGACTGGTGGCATGGAGGCTTTACAGCTACTGAGGCACATATTGTCGCACGCACACGCACACAGGTTGTGGATTTGTACCACGGCAGAAGTGTAGCAAAAGTCACATGTAAAAACAGCGCCAAGTGAGAGGCCAGACTTTGTGACTACATTGTTTTACACATACACAAATCTCAGTGCGCATTTGTGGATCGTGGTACGCATTTGTGGATCGCGGATCGTACACATTTGTGGATCTTGCTGTGCATTTGTGGATCTTGCTGTGCATTTGTGGATCGTGCTGTGCATTTGTGAATCATGTTGTGCATTTGTGGATCATGCTGTGGATTTGTGGATCTTGCTGTGCATTTGTGGATCGTGCTGTGCTTTTGTGAATCATGCTGTGCATTTGTGAAATAGTTTTGCTACAATAATGGCCCCATAGACTGGGAACCGGAAAAGTGGTTTGTACGTGGTTCGTAACGGGCACCACTTTGGACCTGGTCTACTTTTGGAACCAAGAATGAACCGCTTCGGGCGGGGTCACCGTGACCAACAAGACGAACAGAATCCTTTGACCGTCATTGATTTAAGTTTTTACAATTCATATTTCAGCTAAACGGTACTTGTAAATCAGCATCTGAATGAAAATGTATCGAGCAGTGGGCAGTGTAGTTGGTGAAAATGTGCGTATTTTATTGATGAAACTGCTCATTTGTAAATTTGTTCTGACTTTTCGATAACCTAGCTAGCATCGCAGTGCAGTGCAGACACTAGTTGCTGCGTTTTATAATAATCCTATCAAATGAGTGAAATGACAAACACAAATGTTATGAGCCTATATTTAACACAAATGTAATACACAAGCTAGCGTTGCTAGGAAAGATGAGACGTATACAGTGACGTAATGACGTGGCGCTGTGGTGGCTCTCTAGCCTGTGGAAAAGCAAACTGGTTCTTAGAAGGCTCCGTTCTTGAACCAGCTCCGAACTAGCTCCCGGTTCACTTTGGTGGAAAGGGGGTAAAAGTGATTGTAAAAAACTGTAAAAGAGCATGTATTTCATAATACAGGCAAATGACTGCGCTGTGGTGGCTCTCTAGCCCGTGGAAAAGCAAACCGGTTCTTAGAAGGCTCCGTTCTCGAACTAGCTCCCGGTTCACTTTGGTGGAAAGGGGGTAAAAGTGATTGTAAAAAACTGTAAAAGAGCATGTATTTCATAATACAGGCAAATGACTGTTGTTAGTTCGCTTTGGAAATTCTCATTTTTTCCCCAAAGGGGATCAAGTTAAATGTAGCCTAAATATATCTAAATATAACAAATTAATATTTTTATATTAGTAACATCATTCTTGTTGCCAAGAGGAACCTGCAGGGATCATTTGTTGTTGAATTGCTACAGACAAAGATAACAAAATGCACAATGACAGCCATATTGCAGGATATTATATCAAGTACATATTTTCAATAAGGGGACATTTAAACGTCAGCAACCAATAACTTGAGCATATTGTATAATACATGGATATAAGTGTGTTTCACATCAGTACATAAAGCTGGTTGATATGCTTGCCTCTGTAACGAATGTGAATCGGTGAAACTCACTCATCAAGTATGTAGCAGGCCAGACTGGCCATCGGGGATACCGGGGGAATCCCCGGTGGGCCGACGGGGTTCGGATGTTCCAAAATAACGGCCCACTTTCATCACCAACCGGCCCTCCCTCTGACATCGCTGGCACCTCCAACTATTTTCCCTATATCACAGCTTGAACACGTATAACGTGTTGCCTTGACAAATTTATATATTAGGTTATACGTGTTCAAGCTGTGTAATATGGAAAATAGTTGGAGCGAGTCGAGTGACGCAAACGTTTGCGTCACTCGACTCGCGAGCAGACAAAGTTGTTTTTGAGAGTGAGAGCATGTCGGCACCCAAACGCAAAGGTGGAGCTGAAAAGCTCAGGGAGAAAAAGAAAATATATCTGGAGGAAGGTGCATCAAAATGTTTAAAAATCTCTAATTTAGTTGGGAAACCACCAACTGGTGACAGTGATACGATGGTAAGTTGTGGCGTTTGGCCAATGTAGCTTGCTTTTCACAGATGCGGTAACGTTCCCTACAAGCTAGCCTAGCTAACATTAGGTAGATAAATGTCCAACATTGAGACCGTTATGATCTGGTAAAAAAAAGCAAGCTGGCGATGTTGTCATCATCGAGATGATCTATTTTAACATGTCAATCGTATTTACTTGCTTACAATCGATGAGAAAGCTATCCATTGTGGTAGTTGTAAAGAGGGCAATCTTCAGACAAGTGGAATGGACATCCTGACAGCTCATCGGATAGTTGCGCCTGCAGAAGCAGAGCTGAAGGATATGACCAGAGATTTTCAGAGTGTCAAGACAGCGGCCGACCAATTTGTCCAGTGGGCCAACAATACACTACAGGAGCAGAGTGAGGAGACTGATCTGGAGGTGGAGACCACTCTGCCACAGAAACGGGGAAGAAGGAAGAAATCCATGCCTGGAGAGATGTCCCGAGATGAGTCTGTAACTGATGCCGAAACATCTTACAAGATTGAGGTCCACAATCGAATTATGGACACAGTCGCAGGAAGCATGCACCAGCGTTTCCTGAAGAATGGCACTTTGTTTGCTGACCTGGCACTTCTGGACCCGAAAAACTTCAGCCAGGTTACATCTTACGGCAACAGTTTCCCAGAGGCAGCACTCCAAGAGTTGAGCAAGTATTTGCTGCCATTTGATGACAGAGCAACAGACGCCGAGTTACAAGGCAAACTCAAAAGTCTAGCAAAACATTTACATTTACATTTATTCATTTAGCAGACGCTTTTATCCAAAGCGACTTCCAAGAGAGAGCTTTACAAAAGTGCATAGGTCACTGATCATAACAACGAGATATCCCCAACATTGCAAGTAGTCAAACATGAATCATACATTGTGAAAAAAAACAAAAATAAGTGCCAAAGGGAAAAATCATAAGAGCATGAAGTTAAACAAGTTACAATTGGACAACATGAATCTAAAAGTGCACCTGTGGACGAGCAAACAACAGTAAACTACCTCACAGCGAGTACAATAATTTTAATCAGTTACAGTTAACCGACAAGAGCAGCAGCTCTCTAAGTCAGAGTCCTTGTGATCCTGGAAGAAACTAACATCATGTCCAGCAGATCTTTCCTAGGTACCGTTGTATTCCCGGAACAAGTGTGTCTTGAGCCTATTCTTGAAGGTGGGGAGACAGTCAGTGTCTCTGATGGAGGTGGGGAGTTGATTCTACCACTGGGGGGCCAGACAGGGGAAGAGCTTGTGTTGGGACCGGGCGGTCTTGAGCGGTGGGACCACCAGACGGTTGTCAGAGGAGGACCGAAGGTGGCGGGAGGGGGTGTAGGGCTGGAGGAGAGACTTGATGTAGTCGGGTGCAGTCCCATTCACCGCTCGGAAGGTCAGTACCAGGGTCTTGAATCTGATACGGGCCGTGACGGGCAGCCAGTGAAGGGAGACGAGGAGCGGGGTAACATGGGAGCGTCTGGGTAGGTTGAAGACCAGACGGGCCGCTGCGTTCTGAATCCTCTGGAGAGGGCGGGTTGCGCATGCTGGGAGCCCGGCGAGCAGCGAGTTGCAGTAGTCCAACTTGGAGAGGACAAGTGCCTGGACCAGCAGCTGGGTGGAGTGCTCAGACAGGTATCTCCTGATCTTCCGGATGTTGTAGAGGGTGAATCTACACGACCGGGAGACAGCAGCGATGTGGGCTGTGAGGGAGAGCTCGTCATCCATGGTAACCCCGAGGTTCCTGGCAGAGGACGAAGGGGTCACCGTCGCCGATCCCAGGGTGATTGAGAGGTCATGGGAGATGGACGGTTTGGCCGGGGTGATGAGGAGTTCGGTTTTGGCGAGGTTCAGCTGGAGGTGGTGCTTGGTCATCCAGGCAGAGATGTCTGTGAGGCAGGCCTCAATCCTGGCTGAGATCCCCGGATCGGTCGGGGGGGAACGACAGGTAGAGCTGGGTGTCGTCAGCGTAGCAGTGGTAGGAGAAGCCATGGGAGGTGATGATTGGTCCAAGCGAGGTGGTGTACAGGGAGAAGAGGAGGGGTCCAAGGACGGAGCCCTGTGGGACACCAGTGGAGAGCTGGCGGGGGTCAGACACATCGCCTCCCCAGGAGACCTGGTAGGATCTTCCCGACAGGTAGGACGAGATCCACTGAAGTGCAGTGCCAGTGATGCCCATCTCGGAGAGTCTGGCGAGCAGGATCCGATGGTTAACCGTATCAAATGCTGCAGAGAGGTCCAGCAGAATGATGACGGATGACCTCGAGGCCGCTCTGGCAGACTGGAGGGCCGTGGTGACCGACAGGAGGGCAGTTTCAGTGGAGTGGCCCGTCTTGAAGCCCGATTGGTGGGGGTCAAGCAGGTTGTTCTGAGTGAGAAAGTTTGACAGTTGGTTAGATACAGCGCGTTCAATTGTTTTAGAAAAGAAGGGTAGAAGTGATACCGGTCTGTAGTTCTGGAGGACAGCTGGGTTAAGGGAGGGTTTTTTGAGTAGGGGTCTAACTCTGGCCTGTTTGAAGGCAGAGTGGAAAGTGCCAGAAGTAAGAGAAGAGTTGAGGACATGGAGAAGGAATGTTATGATGGAGGGAGAGATGGTTTGAAAGAGAGGGGAGGGGACTGGATCAAGGGGACAGGAGGTGGGATAGGCTGAAGGCATCAGTATTTGATGAGTACACAACCAAGACAACAGAACCCGGGCCGGAAGATGCTGAAGATGAGGCAGAGATAGTCTTGACTTCAAAAAGTGCTCATCTTGCAAGGACTGTCCAATCTGTTGCTACCGAGTTCTGAAGCAGTACAACGTCCTGACAGATGCATACCACATCATAGGCCTTGCATACAAGTTCCTGCTAACCCTCTCTGTCACACAGGTAGAATGTGGGCGAAGCTTTTCGACGCTGAAATACATTAAAAAAACTGGCTCAGGAGCTCACTCTGTCAACAGCACCTGGAGGCTTTTATGTTGATGTCTACTCAGACAGATGTTTTGCGGATGCTGGACAGTGAGAAAATCATAGACGGTGTTGCAGAAAAGAGTGAGCTTCTGCAAAAACTACTCATGTAGTGAGCTAATAATAATACTGATTTAGTATATACAGTATACTAATATTGTTTTTTATTGTTACGTAACTTATTGTTTTGTTATGCACCTTCAACACCCCTACACACAGAAACAATCACACACCCAGCATGCAACACTACTGATACCACTGATGTTCACACCCCATCATATGTTCTGTTCTGTTACATTTGTATATATTGTTCATACTAATTATACCCTTTGAATGCAGTTTCTTTATTGTGTCTTTCTCTGCTGACATTCATTCCTTAAGGCTGTGTAGTTATACGTATAAGCATCTGATAGTTCATTTTATTAGTTATTATTCATTTTTACAATTCACATTTACATTTTAGTCATTTAGCAGACGCTCTTATCCAGAGCGACTTACATTAAGTACAGGGACATTCCCCCGAGGCAAGTAGGGTGAAGTGCCTTGCCCAAGGACACAACGTCATTTGGGGACGGCGGGGAATCCATCTGGCAACCTTCTGATTACTAGCCCGACTCCCTCACCGCTCCTATTCAACTAGCAAACTATACCTACATTGGAGTGTTACTATAGCTCGTGCCACTCGTTCCGTGTACTCTCGGGGCGGCCGGTGGGGTAGGGGGCGGCACAAGATGTATTCGTCCCGGGGGGGTGAGGAGTGGGCCGGTCTATGACAGAACCTCCCGGGCCACTTTTTTCCCCAGTCCGTCCCTGGTAGCTGGTAGTGGTCACGCTTGGCAAGTCAGAGAGGTAGCATGTTCAAGCCCAACGAGTGGCGAACATCGGTCCATATACCTTGGTGATGGAGCTTGGCCACGTCTGTTACACACCTGTCACACCTCTCCTAACCACAGAGTTGGTGTATCTATATTTCTAAACATATATATTTTTATATCCTTTTTATAACCGAAAACAAGTGAATACTGACCCAGTAAAATGTTTGTGATCAGTGGAGATCCTTGGCCACAGCATACACATTTCCCTAAATGGCAGGTGGCATCCTAGCAAGAGACCTCTGGTGACTCCAATGACTTTGCGGGATACCTTGACTTGACCTGACTGTGAACGTGCCTGGAATTATGACCCCAGTTAGGAGGGCAGACAGTTTTCCCACCTAATTAGGCTTAGTGGTTGACACAGAAAGGCAAAGCTTCCAAGTGTTTAACCAAGATTATGAAGCTAGTCTAGAAACATAAATGGTAACTTCACTAAAACTCTGTTACCCTAAACCTAGGAGGAGCTGCATCCAGTAACATGTAAAATATATTTGATGGAAGGCTGGAGAGAAGGCTGGAGAGAAAAAGCCAGACCTTTACATTGGCTCCTGAATTAAATAGGAGTTGATAGACACAGTAGGCAAGAAAAAGTAAACTTAGGAAAAGGTGATTTGAGTTCAAACTCCTATAACAGCTTCAACACTCAAAGTGCCTCTGTGTGCATATACTGCTGCTGTGATTAATGCTTTGCTGATCTCATGTATCCACTTTGATCAGCAGCACAATGTGCATTGACAAAGTTGTTGACCAGATTTTCCTTATTTGTACTTCCAGGTTCGGGATCTTTTCATTTGTGCACTTAATTGACAGATAATTTATGCCAATTGGCAAATATACCAGTGCTGCATCTCATACCTAAGCCATCTGAAGAGTGACAATCGTATGTTAAATGTGTCTGCCTCCACTTGATGGATCTGCCTCCAAATTAGTAGGCTTGCGTATCTTTCAAACTCTTCAAAACCACCACCACTAATTTATGAATTAGCCTTTGTGATAAGTTTACAGCTTTTGTATCCACTCCTGGTAATCAAAAGGGATGTACGACAGCAATGGAAGTACTAATCAGTTGTTTGTTTTGTAGCCTGCAAATGACCTTCTTTGAGTCAAGTGCACCAGGGAGCTGAATGCCTGTATGATGGTTACCTTCCTCATGCATATTCAGCTGTGTCTCCTCCCTGCTCTGTCCCCTGGCCCTGTTGAACCAAGACTCCATCAGGCTGTTTACGTAAAAGAGCTGTTGGTTTAACCAAGACTCAGGAAGCAGAGGAACCCCACACATAAATTAACCTAGATGAATAATGTTATAGTTTTGAGGGCCTGGGAAGAAGAATCAGTATGTCTGGTTTGACCTCATGTGAGAGGGGGTAATTAGTGATACTAAAATGGCCTTGAAATATTGGGGGGAAAAAACACACAATATGCTTCTTTCAATAAAGTGATTTCATTGATAGCTCTTCTTTTATTTGTTATATTGCTTTTTTATCTGAATATTCCAGCGTCTTGAAAAATGATCTGCATAATTTGGGGATTTTTCTCTCTCTCCAACCACATTTCCAGGAATTCATGAGTGAGATGACACAGCATGGTTCTGACAAGATTTGCTTCAAAACTTCTATATTTGAGGTTGGAATGTGTTCCTGTTGAAATTATTACTTTTATGATGTCTGTATTCTGTCAAGATGGATGCTTTGTCTTACTGCAAACAAAATCCACCTACTGTTACAAATAATGTAACCCGAACATGTAAATCTAACGATGGGAAGCCATGGCAACAGTAACTGTTCTTAATGGAATGATGGTAAATAAAAACAGGAATGTTCAGGCTTGAAATCAAAATGCCGGTGCACGCTTTGAAGATAAGTGTTGAAAATCAATTGTAGAATGTGAGATGAAAGAATAGGGGCTGGTGACCATGATTATTATGATGAACGTCATCTTTTATGTAGCCTTCCATGAGATAGTGGCACAGGCACAAATACAATTTATTTGTTTGACTTTTTTAAAGGCTCATAAGACTCGGTAAAAACATCTGGCTGACAAAGAAGTGCTGGGGTTTTTATGTTGGCCAAACAACCAAAACTATGTTTTTTGATCTGATGCAAAGGGGTAACTTGGACACTGCATTAATATTAGTCAAATATGATGGAATTTGACTCTGTGGGTTTTATTAGAGCAAGAACTTGTAAAGTTAAATGATGAGGATGTTTAATAACATAACAAATTTGCTAAATAAATAACACATTAAACGTTATGAGATGAATGTTTTAAAAATGAATTACGCTACCATAATTATTGTAATTCGGAAACCAAGAGAGAGAGAGAGAGAAAGAGATATGATAATTATATTCACCTGGAAAACTGTCTGTGACTCTGGGTGGGATGTGGACAATTAGAACAGAGCTGGCGATTTTTGTCAAACTAACAGAGCAAGTTATTTGTTAGGACAAATGGTCTGCTTCTAATTTAATCACAATGGAGAGTTCAAGCTTTACCTAACATAACATTTTCGTTATATATCTGTAGCTTCGGCAGGGTAGCCTTTCTACCGGGGCACCCCAGTATAAATCTGCTGTTTCCCAGTACAATCTTAAGTTTGAGTTAAAACAAGAATTGAGGTAGGCTAAGAAAACATTATGAAACTAAAGAAAGTAAAAAATAATAGGCCAACCGATCATCTTATTAGTCCAACGTATTACACAAAGCTCAAAAAAATGTATTTGAGCTCAAATGATTGCGGAAAAAAATGGCTTGTGATCTGCCGCGTGCTCACATTAACTATTGATTCCCCTTAAGCAAGGAGAGTTTGTATAGTGCATTGTGTTGCACACTTATTCTTGCACACAAAAAGATTGGAAGAAAAAGCTGAAAAAAGGGATATGAGTAACTAGAGAGGGTACAATTTCTAGGGAAAATTGGAAGGTGTGCTTGCGTCGATTGCAGCTGGGGCATTTTTTTCTTTTCACAGTATCACCTCCAAACCTATGGAACGCCGATTTAGTGAAAATTAAATAAATAAATAGATCTGTAAATAAATATATAAATATGGCTATGAAATAAAGCCTAAAATAAAAAAATATGGCAATAAATATATAAATAATACATTTATTTATTTCAAAATGACGTTTTTGTAAAGACAACATGTATTTATTTAATGGGACTTTTATTTCCTAATGCCACATTTATTTATTTATTGAGACTTTTACACTCCACATTTATATCCACATATATTACCACACCACATTTATTTACACTCCACATTTATTTACACTCCACCTTTATTTCCGATCTCACATGCAAACGAGAGGGGCGTGGTTATCTTCAGACCAACGCAGCTGCACAAGATCGAAGGCAGATAGGGACACCTATCTACCTCTATCACCAGAATCGTCACAAATTCACACAACATTCAACTTTATTGACAATTTTCAAGTCGCATATCATATTTGCTGCTGTAGGCTAAGAAAATAAAACAGTTGCAAGCTGGCATGAAGTGGGATTCGATCGCGCTAGAGCAAAAACACATGATTGTTAGTTTGTTGCTATTCAATGCCAGCTATTCAGGCTCATGGATGTAAGGAGCTAGTCACAAATTCAGGCATTCAGGCAACATTTTATATGGCCTGGGTTCATCAAAAACAACTGGTTATCGTGAGCACACCAGAAAATACCCGAATGTGTAGGCTAATCACATATTTGGGGTTGTCTTGATGCAATAGCCAAATTTCCCACGATAGCCGACCACAACCCCTTATGAAACTACAAATGACTTAAATCGTCACTGTGAACCCAGACAATAGCTTACGATCAAAATACTCTTAACCCTAAGAAAGATTCTTTTGAGCCCCATAGTGGATTTCTAAAGTTGCCGTCTTGCACACGAACACGGTGTTCGATAAGTCTCAAACCATTTAAGACTTTGTGGTCAATATCTATGTTCTGTAGAGCACTTATCCGCCCAACCTCTACAAAATCTACAATGTGCAGCTGCGTTGGTCTGAAGATAACCACGCCCCTCTCGTTTGCATGTGAGATCAGAAATAAATGTGGAGTGTAAATAAATGTGGAGTGTAAATAAATGTGATGTGGAAATATATGTGGAGTGTAAAAGTCTCAAAAAATAAATTAATGTGGCATTAGGAAAAAAAAGTCCCATTAAATAAATAAATGTTGTCTTAACAAAAACATCATTTTGAAATAAATAAATGTATTATTTATATATTTATTGCAACAAAAAAACAAAAAGGCTTTATTTCATAGCCATATTTATGTATTTATATATGTATTTACAGATCTATTTATTTATTTAATTTGGACTAAATCTGAGTTCCATACAAACCCATTGTTCAAACTAATATCAAACATCCAAACATTGGAGAATTTAAATGGGTGTACTGACAACTGATATTTAATTAATAAAAAATATTAAGTGTGCATACCCACATAGCAAGCACTGTCGGCCCGCTTCCGGCTGAGTGTTGGCATAATTGGTTGAAGTCCGGGTCGACTGAAGTAGGCTAGCCTATTGTCTCACTTAGTCAGTCCAACTCTGGCATAGTGCAGTCGCACTGACTACCTGGCCCGATTATGGTTCAAATTATGTGTTACGTTGTTGATGCAAAGAGTATGAGTAGCTTCAGCCTGAGTGTTGGCACTATCGGCTGAAGTCCGAGTTGGCTGAAGTAGCCTACGGTCTCATAAAGCCGGGCTGACTCTGGCATGGTGTCGTATACTGATTACATTGAACTGTACCTGGCCCGATTATGGTTCAAGTTATGTTTAGCTACGTTGTTGGTGTAAATTGAGCTGCGCTTCAGTGGCACCATCGGCTGAAGTACGTCCAAATTCCTTGTAGCATGTGTTGACCTGCGCATACCTGAGAAATGTTAATGAGGTGCAAAACTTGAGCGTCCTGGGGGGTTGGGATACTATTTATGAAGATTGCATAGATTAAAAAGCATACATCTGATGGTGCTTATTTATGCTAAGAGTACTAAGAGTGAAGTGTAGAATGAAAAGGTTCTTGTTATTTAAGTGCAAGAGCAAATGATGAAACGAAGAAATTGGGCAATCATGTGTAAAAATGGTCCTAAACTATATAACTTACATTTCCACTTACATTTTCCCCTTCTAGTGATATTTTAAGCATTTACTCATATTGCATAAATTTATTAATAAATAACCCATTTGAACCAAGCTGATTCTAATGTAATATTGAGGGGTTCAATGTGTGGTGGTTGGATTATTCATCCATCCATCCATTCTCAGCCGCTAATCCGGAGTCAGGTCTCTGGGAGAGCAGCTCCTGCAGGGGGCCCCAAAGTTCCCTATCCCGAGACACACTAACCAGCTCTGACTGGGGGACCCCGAGGCATTCCCAGGCCAGTGTGGAGATATAATCTCTCCATCTAGTCCTGGGTCTTTCCAGGGATGCCTAAGAATCCCGTTGGAGGTGTGAGTTGAAGATCTCGCAAACAAGGGCCTCCAAACTTTCCCAGTTCACCCGCACTACTCGCTGAGGCTTACTAGGTCTGTCCAGAGTCTTCCCCCACCCCCTGACCAAACTCACCACCAAATCAAATCAAAATGTATTTGTATAGCCCTTTTTACACGCAAGCATGTCACAGAGGGCTTCACATACGCCCAAAGAACTGCCCCTCAACCAACCTAAACCCTCAAGGAAGACAAGGAAAAACTCCCAGAAAACTCAATGCAAGAGAAAAAATGTAAGAAACCATGGGAGGAGCAATTCAGTGAGGGATCCCCTACTCCAGAGACGGTTGGTGAAAGAGAGGAGCAGAACATAGGCTAAACATAGTTATACAACAGGGAAGTGGGTTTTGAAACACCAATCCATTGTTCATCTTGGTAGATGTAGGAAGGGACCGGGAAACTCGCTGTTGCCCATCACCACCAGATGGTGATCGGTTGACAACTCAGCCCCTCTATTCACCCGAGTGTCCAAAACATACGGCACAGAAATCCAAAAACAAACATCCACTCGGGTTTAGATCTGGGCGAGCATTCATCCCAATCACGTATTCCCAGGTGTCCCTGTAATTTCCCACATGCCAACAAGTCTCCCAGATGCACTGTGGAGTCCCCTACTGGGGCCCAATACAGGACTCAGGGTCTCCAAAAAGGCAGAATGCTTCGAGCTGCTGTTCGGTGCATATGTACAGACAACAGTCAGAGTTTCCCCCTCCCATAACCCGTAGGCGTAGGGAGGCGACCCTCTCGTCCCCTCTCTGGGATAAACTCCTACAAAGTGGCGCTCAGCCGGGGGCTTGTGAGCGTCCATCCGTGTGGTAAGTAGGGAAAACCTCCTTGTTCTCCTAGTGTTATCCACTCAAATTGTTTGGATATTGAATGGAATTGATTGTTCCACAGGACTTATGATCATTTGATACCCTTCTTGTGGTTTATTGCTTTAATCATATCCTATCCGGCAAAATGTCTATATTTGGTATTTATCATTATTCACGTTACTTTTCTACCATGACCTTGTAGCATTGCATGCTGCATTTTTTCCAACGTGGATCTGAGAAGAGGAAGAAGGATAATGCCCAGTTAAAGGAATGTTTGCCTAAACCGACTTCATTCATTCATTAAAATGCCAAACTCCACGACGGAGAAGGGAGTGTAATTTGTTGTTGAAGTTGTTCTTAAGTAAGAATTCTCATTTAGGTCTGACCTTTAGTTATATGTCATTGTTAACTGAAAAAAACTGCCTCCAAATATATTTTTTTCCCTAGCTGTGATTGCGGTGCGATAAGCAGAAAGGAGAAGGGCCTCTTATTAGTCATTGCCTAGGGCTTACAAATCATCAAACCAGCCCTGGTTGCCGTGTAAGATTGTGTTGGGCTTCAATGTAAGTGGTCAGGTCCACTGTCTTCTTGGCAAAACAGTTGCAGTGTGAGTGTGCTTTCGATTAGTGGGGCATGAGGTGTTATGGCCCTGATGGTTTGTCCCCTATATTCCTAGCTCCTATTGTCTAACTCATGAACTGCATTTAATAGCAAGAATAGCAGTTTTCTAAAACTGGGTTGTGGGGTTATCGTGATCCTCTGCTGTCTTGGAGTGACAATGGATCCAGACCTATCATTTGAATACCATATTAATACCATTGCCAAAACTTGCCACAACATACATGCAACCCGATTGGACTACTGCAATGTATTATTTTATGGTCTCCCAAATACCTACATCAAAAATTAGCAACTGGTGCAAAATGCCGCAGCAAGACTGCTGACAACCAGAAAATACAGCCTACTCTCACCTCTACACTGGCTCTCAAGCCAAGTCAGAGCTGATTTCAAAGTCCCACACCTGATTTACAAATCACTCCACGGATTAGTGCCGTTTTACCTGTCTGGTACCCTCACATCACTCGATCCCAAAATGCCGGACATCTGGTTGTTTCCAAAATCAAAAAAAAATGTTGGGGGGGCAGACGTTATTATATAGCACCTCTTTGAAACAAACTTCCTGCTTTAATTAAGGAGGCTGACACCGTTTTGACATTCTAAACTAGATGAAAAATATTTCTGTTTAGTCTGTTTTACGGCCTGTGAAGTATGTGTCTGTATGTCTGTAGTATTAAGGGAGTCAGGTGGCTGAGCAGTTAGGGAATACGGGCTAGTAATCATTCAAAGGTTGCCAGTTCGATTACCGGCTGTGCCAAATGACGGCTGTGCCAAATGACGTGGTGACGAATCCTGTACTTACTGTTAGTCGCTCTGGATAAGAGAGATGATTCTCTGGGGTTTTCATTTAATTAATAACATTTTTAAACCCTTGGTATAATGTTTATTTAAAAAATATATATATTAAAAAACAAAAAAACGTTAAAAAAAAACGTTAAAAAAACACTAAATCCCCCCTGCCGCTCGCGCCCCCCCTGAGACCCCACCGCGACCCCCCAGGGGGTCGCGCCCCACCATTTGAGAAGCACTGCTGTAGTGTATGTCTGTATGTGTTATATACGGTGGCCCTGAAGTGCAAATGACATCCACTAACATGAAAGCATCCCCCAAATGAAAGAGTAGGGTCCAATTGCAGGGCTCCCTCCTCAGGCCCCTCTAAACCGGAACTCTCTCGTCAGGCCCCGAAGCCGGAACTCTATCCTCAGGCCCCTCTTTTCATGTGTATCAGAGGTATTAGCGCCACTACTTGTCGGATAATAACGTAGGCTAATTATATTAATAGGCTCACTTACATTGAACTTCGGTTTTAGCGTAAGTCAATAGTGTTTAAGATAGGGGAAATTAGCATTACATTAACTCAAAAACACATTACATTAACTCAAAACGGAAATGGTTGGTACTGGTATTACACTTCAACGCTGAATGGATTCAGTAACTAACAAGAAAAAAGAAATTGATCCACAGAAGTACAAAATGCAATAGCCTGACAGAGTTATGTGCACCAGGACATTTATTTGGGTATTAAAGCATGTAGCAAATAGTAGGCTACTTATGCAAAAGCATAAATTGCATGTTAAACGTAAAAATCGATAGCCAAACAACTATCCTGGGCCACATAACTCTGTCATTGTGGCATTTCGTTCTTCTGTCGTGGACTATTAATTCGTTTTTTCTTCTGAAAAGTCCTGCTTCCTTGAACTGCGTTTTTAGCGCGCGCATAGGCTACTTATTTTAATATTGTGAAACATTAACAGCATATCTAAAATTATTTCATATAAATGATTAAAATAAAAAGTAGTGCAAGTCATGACTCTGAATTGTTAGCACAAATGTTTCTTCTTTCCTTCCAACCAAAACGATCAAGTTCATGATAATGACAGAGTTACGTGGCCCAGGATAGTTGTTCCAGCAGTTAAAGTATTCAGCATAAGAGGTTGGGGCAGGGTGTATCCCCTCACTTCCAATGGTTGACCATTTGAATTTAAATGTAAATCACTACCTGCGCCGTGTAAAGGAACTAAACAAAGTCTAAAGCTTTTAAAAGGTTTAAGTTTAACCTCTTCTGAGAGGAAGTCAAATGGAAAACATTTGAACAAGGGCACCAGCCCAACAACCACACAATCCCACTAATGAACGGTGATTAATCCATTCCTGATAAAAATTGAGTTTTCGACTATGGTTACATATAAATCTATACAGTAATCTTTCTCATTTTAGAAAATGGGTCAGCCATGGCAATCTCTGATTACCTTGAAGTTTCTCAGAGCATGTCAGTGCATTTAAATACCTCACAAAGAAATGTATATAGGCCCCATTCATACTCTGAATCAATATCTAGGCTGACGCAGCTGACATTAAGATTTAATTGGCTACTGAATATACTGGATATTTAAGTTGGAGGTCATATTACTATGGTTGTGCCCTTTAGTGGACATTCTTAAAGGCACCTCTGCATGAATGTTACCAGGTGTACTGATGTATGCATATTTGAGCAAATTGCATTCAAATTAATCTCTACCACATATTTGCTTTGAAAGAGTAGACCTGGGGATGCAGATCAAGGAAAAAGTTTAGTTATCCACAACTCAATGTCAAAGACAACGCATAAGTCAACTGATCTTTGAGATTTGAAACAATACAAACACAAAACGCCTCAAGTAAAATATCTATAGAGACCACAAAACATTAACCCGATTTGTTTTTGGTCAGAAATGAGCTTGTAGACTTTTTCCATAGCCTGTCTTTTTTCTAAATTCAGAGATAAATGAGGAACCTTATAATGAGATGGCTATGAGCTGATTTGTGTCGACTTGAAAATGGGGATGGAATACAGCAAGACAGTGATTAGGATCTATTTCAGACTTGGGAGAAAGAACTGCAATTTTAAGCTTTGGACACTACCCCTCTTTATCATTTAATTACATCAGGTTTAATGTTTGCCTACTCCCTATAATCTAGCCTAAATCCACCGCTCCATTATTATTACTGTGAATTTCCAAAAGGTGACATAGATTGCTTTGGTAGATCCTAACACATAAACTTAGAGACCTAATTGAGTTACTTTGCTTTTGATGTAACTTTGTAGAATGTCGTACACTTTGTGTTACTTATTCATAGTGTAAGGTAAATACTGAACTGAATGCTATACTCCCTTCAAAAACATTAGTTACAAGAGCTGGGGTCAATTCGCTGCCAATCCAAGTCATTTGAGTTCAGATCTACCCAGAATCCAACCCTGGGTAGCCCTTGCTACCAAGCAGGTATTTTCCCAGTCAAATAAGTTCTGTCTTGCAAGTACAGGAAAATGACAAGGTGATCAAGCCCTGTCATTTAGCTTTTCAGCTGATTCAGCTTCGCTGTCTTTCTCAAAGGGGAGTTTAGACACTCTCCTTAGCTATCTGGTTCTTTGGAGAATAATAAACTCCCCTGAGACCCACACAGTTTTAATGGGAATTTTGTTCAGGTTAAAGAATCCACAGCATGTTCCCTCACCAGTAGCTATGGCCCACTCTCTTGAACTACAACTCCCACTCTCCAGACTCTAAGGATTCCCCTCATGTAGTTGCATGAACATGACGTATTCACTGGTATCAAGCAACTCAAACTACCAGAAGGTGACTGCTGACACTTGTGTGGGAGGACTATGGTATCTGTGTTCAAAATAGCCAATAATTAGGAATACATAACTTTAGAACAAAGTCAATTTTTTCAATATCTGCTGACACAAGGCAAGAAAATGTTTGCTTCTTATTAGTGCTGCTAGACTTGGTGATCATTAATATTGTATATACACATGCTATTTAATCTTCAACTGTTCTTTTGATTTGCAGTTATGCAGCCCTGTATTTTATACACACACACACACACACACACACTTCAAGGAGTCTAGGGTATCAGGCCAGGTAAAGAGGATTGACGGACTGCTGAAGTCTCCCAAAATGGAACACACAGGATCGCGACACAGGATGTTAGGCCTTTGTGTAAGGCTTGCACCTTATCAGGAGATGGAAAGTGTAGATTTATGTAGATATGTGACACCACCGCGCCACATCTACATATATAATGCAGAGCTTGTTCTCTCCTGAGCCGAGTTTCGCCCACAGAGCTCTTTTGCAATCACTTGACCATGGTACATGACAACCAACTCCAATGTTCCGATGGCTAGAGACCACAAGTAATGAGTCACTATGATAAAGTCAAGCATTTTAAGACTTGATATGTACATCACATTTAGTTTCTCTGAGCATTACAGATATTCAGTCACTCTGAAAAAAACAAACACAAACAGCCTCAACAGTTTTGAGGTCTTGGAGAGCCTGATAGCGGCTGTTTACAAAACATTACTTTTTGTAGTTTTCCTATTAATGTATTTAATAACCCTCCCTTTGTACTAACATGCCATCAGATACTTGCACCGTTTGACTGATACCTTGGAATCACCGAAATGCCGACTTTGTGAAGGGTTTAGTGCTTTGTGCTCATTTGGGGCAGAGCCATTATCGACCTTAAGTAAATGAAGGTAAGGTATATCGAAAAGGGTATTTTCTTAATCGATTTCACCGAAGCAGACTAAAATAAAATGATAGGTAGAACAATACCTTAACAGGCCTTTACTTTGTCGCTATTTTCTGGGTAGGTATCATGGGTCGGCGGGAACAACAGTGAGAGTGCACAGGGCCAACAGTCGGAGCCACTATTGTCCTATCCGGCTCCTTACTTTTGTGACTTATTGTGTTTCACAAGAGGTACTAAGACAATCAATAGCCTTCTCCTCCTATCAGACCCCATCGATTCATTGTCCCAGGCAAAACTTGGCTATGCTTCAGTGATCATCTCCTCTGTCATGGTAACTGGAGATTTCTCTTTGCCTTTCACAGGGTATAGCCTCCCCACACGCCCGCCTGGCCTACCAATTGAAAACAAATCCAAAAGTCTTGCTTTCAGGTCAGATAGTGATTTTGGATTAAAAGGGGGGGCTGTAAGTATGGGAGGCCAGCATTTAGTAATTATCAGTTAATTGTAGCACACAAAGGCAATTTTGTTTCACAATGATTATCATTGACCATGGAAAGGGTATGGTATTAAGTGTATCAAGGCGCTTATTGAGAATGGCTGAAGGGTTCTCGCAACTGCCACATAATGTCTACCTCATAAATAGCAAGTTCTCTGCAATTCCTGTCCCACTGCACATGTAGCGGGTCTTTGAAAGGTGAGGAAGCTTTGAACCCATTCCCTTTTGATTAGGCCTTCAGGACTACTGCAACTCTCACTGACTCTGTCACTCAGAAGAAGCTTTGCGTTTTCCTGGGTCTCTGCCTCCTCTCCGTATAAAACCCTGCCTAATTGGGCATTTCAATGAAGAAACAATTGATTGGGTTAAGTTAAGAAGTGCCAGAGACCTGCCCAGAACATGTCTTATTGGAAAAGACTGTGTTAAGCCCCAGCTCATTTGAAGGCAATGGTGCAGTAGGTGCAGTTTTTGTTGATAATAATGACTGTACTAAACCTACTGTAGCTCTCTCCCCCTACTCATATTCCCACTTGACTGCATAAGAGATAAAGAACATAGACACACTCACAGTGGGGTCCTGATGGTTCTTTTCCATGACACCACTAAAAGTTAGATGGTGACCTAGTTTTTGAATAGTTCAGCACATATTTATGGAGGCAGAGACATTTCAAATGGCAAGACTAATCAGACAACCAATGGTGATAATATGATTAATAACTAATGGTGTTGTTTATGTTGGTGTACTGTTTATTTTGTTCAATAGTAACATTATTTATTTTGTTGTTATCTCAGAGTAGTTTTGAGAATGTTTTGCGGCTTTTCATATGTAGTGTTTGAAGTATCATGGACTATGGTGATGTACAGTTGAACAACAATTTACTTTTGATGGTTTAACAGGTTAAGAGGAATAAGCCTAGCTGTCGCACAACAAAACTCTGCCTTTCATCCTTCTTTTTTACATTTGATAAGACTTCACAGAATGTTCTTGCCCTCTCTATCCTCTTATCGACAAATATTACAATATTACCATTCTCACCAGTGCAAAACTTGGCTTATGGTATTCTGTTCATTGCTTAACTACTGAATATGCACAAAAAAAAGGATGGCCAACACTTTACATTAACTACAAACATGTGACTACTATGTGTTTCTACATCATATGTTACTACACGTGGTACTCTCTAACCCTACATGCGTTAATGGTAAAGGTTATTACAAAAGTGTAAGAAAGAACACTATGGGGAAGGGGTGTAGGGTACCTGGATGCTGTAAAGGGGCAGTTGCATGTTGTGTTACCGAAAAAAGATCAAAAATGTTAACATTCACCCAACGAAAGCCCTACATAAGATTTTCTCCCATACCTAGTTTCACTTGTGTAATAACAAAAACATAATGTGTAAGTAATTTGTTACCATATGTATGGCTTTGTAGTTACATGGTAGTAGTTCATGTAACCTTGACACAAAGTGCCAAATGTTTTTTGTTTTTTTACTTTACTCCCCTTTTGGAAAAATTATTTCAAATGAAGTTCATGCAAGAAAATATCTACCTACCTCTGAATATGAGCTGAGGTGAGAAATATCCTCATTGCTTTATAAATTACATTACAAAAAGGAATCCTATCAAATTATCATCCTAAACATGAGTTAAATACATTATCATTACCACAACCCTACATGGGTACAATATGAACAAATATTATATTGCATCTCAAAATTCAAGTTTACTTCAAAATCAACATCCGAAATATTAAGGTTAACCACCTTAGCCTCTTTCTTCGGTGTTCACTGTTAACTTTGTCTGATGAAGGGGGGTGACAAAGCCCATGAGGTGAAGCATTTCTAATGAAGTGACCAGACAGCCTGCTGCACTGTGTGTTTACTCTGGGAGGAAGTTCAATAGTAGAGTGGTGGACAAGCTCTGGGGAGTTGTGTTTACAGATGGAGATAATTACTTGCACAGAGGCAGTGCCGCAAATGATGAAATACCTTAGGGTGCTTGGCAGTAAATCTTTTAAGCCTGGAGTTTGAGGCCCTGCGTGCATCTGTATCAACTCTGAGAGCAGAATAGGAGAGCTAATAAAATACTGCGATGCTCTGCCAAAGGACAAAATGTTGAAAATAAAAGAATAATCATTATTCAAAATGACCTTTTAACAAGTGGTATGGAGAAAGGACGATAGTTGTTGTTCCTTGGAACTAGACTTGAGGGATGGTCGGGAAATGTCTTAAGACAGCCATGATGGTTTTGTGCCTTGTGTACTTGTTCTCTACACAAATACAGATTCCTTGAACTATAGATAGTGCATAGTGCCTGCGATAAAATTGGTGGCACACACACAGATTCCTGGAATTATAGAGGGCACAGTGCCCACGATGATGTTGGTGACACACACACACTTCTGGAATTGTCGAAAGATAGTGCAGTGCCTGTGATGTAGCTGGTGATGACAGTTCTTCTCATTGGTTTTTGTACCTATATTTTTCAGATCACAATTGAAATGCTCTGTCAGCTCTCAAGTACTCCACGTCTATTCTAGTCAAATTGCCAATGCTGTGGTGTTGATTATGTAGCCTTTATTTGTTAGCTGTTTCCTACATTGTAAATTACTCATGTTATGTTGATCAAAATGTACTAAGCTATATTGGTTCACTGTTAAATCGTCTTACCACCACAAACATGTAGTTCATAACAGAAGTAATTACATGCACAATGGTTGAAACAGTTGTCATAATTGTAGGCCTAATTCACCAAACAGCGCTTGTACATTTGCAATGTGCTGGCAGTTTTGTCATCAGTAAACACATTAATTTTAGCCTGGGTGCCAGCCGAACTTAGCCCCGTCCACAAAAAAATGTGGTCGGGAAGTTGGGTCTGGGGTCGCTCGGTTGTGGAAAAACTATGTCCGAACAAGAGCTGTTCTGACAAATCAAATTGTCAGGGCGGGCTTTATACGATGATGGACAGATGATCAACAGTAACGTAAACATTAATTTATGTAGCCTTACAAAATTCACTGATCTTTAAGTAAATCCACTTTATATTGTCGTTCTGTTCGCTAGCCAGCCCGTTTGAAAGCAGACGATTATCGGTTGTAAAAGCGAATTCGCTTCAAAATAACTAAAAATAATTTCCCTATTTTCCTTACTAGGCTACCTTAGTTTCATTTAATTGCGAATGCCAATCGCGTTAGGCTACCTGGGCAGTTTTGACATCCATAAACACATTAATTTAATTAACAAAATGATCTGATCTAGATACTGCAAGTTATCGACTTTAGGTCACATTTAATGAACTATTAATTAACATGTTTCATACTACTTTTCCTCTCATATTCTTCTTACACATAAATAGATGGTAGGCCTACATCTAGCAATATTGATGTGACGTTACATAGAAAACGGATATGAGCTGAAGCGGTGTTATGTCCCTACTGGTTTCCAAACTAACTATATTGAGTTTACCTAACAGCAGCAGCTGTTGTCATTCGGTTAGCTAGCCGACCCATTTGAAAGCAGCTGAATATATGTTGTAAAAGTGAATTGCTGGCCAAGTAGATGCCTACATTTGATGTTCACGTAGGTGCATCCCACAGGCGCAAAGCGCGCTTGGAAGCAGCTTAAATTGAAACATAAAAACATACTACGAACAGGTAATTTACACTTTGCTTTGGCCTATGAACTTGTGGTTGTAGCCTACGTTACCTTGTTTTTTAAATTATATTTTACTTAATAGAAAATAAATATAATGATGTGCCTATTTCAACTCATACTAGCTGTAACCCCATAAAGTGTAGAGTTTACATCATAGGTGTCAAACATAAGGCCTGCAGGCCACATCCGGCCCTCGAGATCATTTTATATATCTTTTTTTAATGGCCTGGGGATATGAAGCACCAATAACACACACTACGACAAACTACGGGTAACAAACTACGAATCCAATAATGCAGCACAACAGCTACCTTATCCTGATGTGCACTGTGCACACTCGCATTAATTGTGGAAGTCATTACCCTATCTAGCATCACATCAAACCCAAAATACATCCTAAATTTGGGCTAATCCCCGAATGTTAAAACGTCCGGCTGATTAACACTCGGATCGATAAGCAGTCTCAAAAAAGGGTATCAATATAAAAAATAATACTGTAATGACCTGACTAGGTCAGAAAACAATTTTCCAGGCATGCGATGAAGTTTCAGAATATCAGTTTAATCACCCAACGGTACACAGGCTACTGTTTGGCCGTAGCCTACACCAAATAAAAGAATGGTAATACACACTACATAGGACAATCGTGACGGGCTCTCTTAAAACCCAGGCGTAAGAGGAAGAACAAAAAAGGCTAAACCTGGTCTTAACAACCAACCCCCCTCCATGCCCCTCCACCAACCACCAGGATGCCCTGAAACAGAACATTCTGGGCATTCCTGTGATTGGCAGATAGCAAGTTGATTTGCATGTCAGACCCCGCGAACACTGACCAATGGCAAACACAACCCAACATGCAACACACATCTGTCTTCACGGGTCGCAACAATATGATCCCTTTCCGTAATCATGATACCCCCCCCAAAAATTCACTGCACCCACAGTCAAAGCAGGCTGCATCTGGCCCTGGATGGAGGCAGTTTCAAGAAAGATGGGAAAGCGAATACATGTTTTCAAGGATAAAAACCGGTATGTATTTGTCGGTCGTTAAAGAGTAGGCTACAATCTCCGTCCGCATTTTGACACCAGACACCGAGATAAATATGCCAAATTTAGCCTCCAAGAAAAACAGCAGATTGTCCAAGAATGAAAAGGCGGACTGCAATGGCAGCAGATATGTTCACAAAAGCTACAGCTAAAAACAATGTTTTAAACATTGTTATATTGTAGTTACAACTGGCCCTTTGAGGGCAGCCATAATAAGCTACTTATGTGGCCCTCGGTGAAAATGAGTTTGACACCCCTGGCTAACATAGATAATTGAAGGGAAGGAATATTGCTCACAACCATTTATTAGCCGTAGGAAAATTTCTAATCCTACTCACTTCGGACAGCTTGGATAGCAATCTATCTAGATAACCTTCACAATCAGGGTGACTACGACTACTCATATAATGTATCATGCATTGTCGCTACAGTATGCTTTTCATCACAGGATGATGATTAGGATGATAAAGAGATATTGGGCCCTATCTTGCACACAGCGCAAAATACACCGACGCATGTATCAAGAGGTGCGTTCGACATGGACTGACTTAAAACAGTGAATTCTGGTTAGACTTTTTGTCCAACTTGAGACGGCGCAGAGGCTAGGTCACTGTGACGTAGCCATCAAAGCACCGTGAGATTGATTCGAGAACTGCCGGCTGTGTAGCCGAGCGCATTTTTTCAAGTGCAACTGCACGGGTTCTAATGACGACAAATGCTATATCATGATTGGCCAGACTCACACGACAACTTTGACACGTGTTTTGTATTTATTCTGACACCTTCAGTTTTGCCAATGCTCAAATCCGGACCAAACTGTTTAATTAAATTAAATATTTGTTGAAGAAAGGGTTTTAGTCCGCCTCTTCACTAACGGAAGACTACGTTTAATTGAGTTCTGGTTGTATTATCTGCAGATTTGAGAAAATGTTTTACATAGCCCAATACATAAAATGACAATTTAAGTGCACTGGTTCTTGCAAGTTCTAATGCGAATACAATTTAATTCGCAACCATGCCGTTTGTCAGCGATAAAGTAAGCAAACAGCGCTTGCTCGGCCATGACTGACATCAACACAGCAAACCACAAGAAGCAGGAATGTCCGACTTTAAGGAGGCGATTTTAACTCCTCCCCGACTGCAAGCAGCAACTCTCGCCGGTCGTTTCATGCAGCCGCAATCGATGTCGAACGCGCCTTTTCCTATTTTGCACTCGACGCACAGCGGACTTTTCCCTTCACAGACGCACGTCGATAAACTAGGGAATGAACTTGCACTCCCGGGGACGGATCATCGAAAAGAGGAGTTGTACGTGTTCTGGCGCAAACGTTCCCTGGCATAGACATAATAAAGAGTAGACGCCACATCGACCGCTACTGCCTACTGGGGCTGACGAGCCGTGCATGGGGCCGCCATCTTGGAACGGGCAACCGCTCCACTCAGTGTAATCTGTTTGGCTGGGGCAATGAGCTGTCAGCGCATTTAATTAATCATACCGAACTGAATACCAAACTGACTTTCACGCGGTTGGCTTTGCTGCAAAGGTCACACGTGTAGCTATGATACAGGACATGGTTATTATTTTCACAAAAAACAACCAATAGTATGGTAATAATAAATCTTACTTTTGAAAAGTAATCCCCGAGCCCTGTTTGCGATTGTCTCCAGATTTGAGCAGGAATATGCTGCACAGCAGGGGCGTTTCTAGGAGTCAAAGAATGGGGGGGGCTTAGCTAGCCTGGTCCTAACCAGACTCTCTTACATATTTCATTTGTACAGAGGGTCTGGCTCCGCTCCATTGACAAACGTTGTCTTCCTTGTAGGCGGGTACTCTGTTGAAGTTTAAAACTATTGGATCTGCCCAGAGCCACTCTGATCTGCCATAACCAATGGCTAGCATTCGCCTTAGCCAACTCCTTCACCACTACTGTAACGGAGCTAGCTGCCGTAGCTGGAAAATCTAATCTAAATCTAATCTAATCTAAATCTAATCTAAAATCTAACTTTTCCCGAATCCCGTGGGGCGAAGGGCCACAACTTCATTGCCACCAAGAAAACTCAGCAACACTTGTTCTTGTTCCGGCTTTAGTTTCTGTTTATGACATTCACTAGCATTAACTGATAAATGACAACATTCTATAGGGACTGATAATATTCTTTCGACATACTAGAGAGATATATTAATGCAAAGAATAGAGAGATGTCGATAGTTGGGTGTGCTCGGGCTTCGCCAGAGCCAACCTTTGTTATCTCACATATATATTTCTTCATTATTATTATAATTTTTGCCCCCCTATTCCTCGGTCAATATTTGGATTACAGAGAAAACGTCAACGTCAAAAGTTTCGTCTTGGTCCCGATTGAGTTGCTATTACTTTTATTGACGTTCTGTTGCACAGTTTAGGAGGATACAACGTTTTCGTGGCAAAAAGTTGATTTTGTCGGCAAAGGGTAGAATACTCAGTTATACTTCACAGTGTCAGCACACGTTAGCAACGACGCATTAGATACAACGTGCATAGAGACTGTTGCAGCACAGCAAGGATGGTATCGTGCCGCCCCCCTAAACATCCGTCAATATTTGGATTACTTAGAAAACGTCATGTCAAAAGTTGGTAGCCATTGAGTTGCTTGTCTTTTTATTTACCTGGCTAACTTGCTAGCCACAGTCACTGACGCTACTAACGTCACGAAACACGCGTGACTACCTCTAGCAGAACATTAGTTTAGCAGCTTGTTAACTTCTGGGAGATAGCTAGAGCTAGGCTAACTATAGCTTTAACGCTACTGTTGCAATAGACTATGCAATAGACTATGAGTAGGCTAAATGCTTGAAAATATGCAGGCACACCCTCACAATTTCCCCAGAAATTGTATGCTCTCTAGTTATTTCTTGTATTTCGAATTCGCTCGTTTGCTAACTGGGGACAGTTTCTAACAAAATAGCTATGATGATAGGCTATTGGATTATAATTTGAAGGGGGAGGAACCATACAAATCAGAACATACGCGCATGTAGCATGTTAAAGTTATAAATAACTTGTCCATGTGAGAAACATTTTTTTGTTTTTTAAGACAATAATGCCAAATTATTTGGGGGTGCTGAAGAACATTTTAGTGAAGCCCCCCTGAAATAGGCCTAACAACGTCCCTGCTGCACAGTGCTGGCATCTTGTTTATTCTGATGCTACGCAACTAGGAATTTGCCCTGTTCAATATGGCGGCCGCATTTCTTGCGCCCAGCAGCCAATGCGGCGTCTACTCTTTATTATGTCTATGTTCCCTGGTGCTTTTTTGCAGTTTCAGAAAACAATTCCGCCACAGACCAGGAAAAACTTAGTTTAAAGTCAGTGGCGCGTTATTCAGATGCTATTTAAAGGGCGCATGCTTGGCCTGTGCGCACTGCTGACGAGGCCATGGTCTTCTTCCTGCGAAAGCAGCGTTACATTGTTTTGATTAATTGTATGGCTGTGTTAAATTTCTTTCATGTCAATGATTAAAAATATTTTCCTGAGAAATCTCTATAGATCTAGAAGATCTATGTATGTGAACTTGATTTGTAACAATTGTGGCAATTTCCTCCCACGCCTGTTTAACCAAAGCTAATTTGGGTAGGTTTCTTCGCCCATCTCCATACAATGTCACTTCTTATTTTACAGCCCTGACGAGAATGTCGGTCTCCTCGGCTTTGAAGCGCTCCTGGCGTGCGCCTGTCAAATCCGCCATTTTAATAGCAATCCACCATGGAACAAGCGCGCCTGGTCTTAAAGGGAATGTGAGATGACGCTTTGATTGGTTTATCGCACGTTACGCCCAAACCACACCTATGAGTAATTAACCCATTTTAGATTTCCTTCCGGCACTAGAGTCATTTATCCCGCCGGTATAATAGCAACAGAGAGTCCCGCCCACAAAGTTACTTGCGTTTCGTGTTTGATACTTGCATTTCAGATCGTTAAAATAGGGCCCTTTGACTGTTGCCCCAGATAGGGGTGCAGAGGCCTACTTGTATGGTAGCTACTGGTAGCTCTCCCCATGTAGGCCTACTTTTATTTACAATCTTGTGTGGAATTGTTAGTTTTAATGTGCACTGAAATTATGAGAACCATTTTTTTTATTTTATTATGACCACATTCTGATCCTATTGAGCATGGCATGGATGGGCATTTCCAGAAGAGGTGGTCCTCTTCCACTGTGTGCAGCCTGCATAGCTGGCAGGTGAATTCTGCATGTAGATCTGTGGATTTTAATGTCATCTAATGTATTCCCAGTTACCAGTAAAGGAGTTGTACACATTTGTACAAAACGGGCTGAGAATTGTTGAACTATTTTAGTAGTACTAATTATTTTAAGTGATGGAAAACTGTAACGTTCACATCGGTATTCATCAGGAAATAAAAGTAGGCAACATCTAATTGTGGTCTTATAATCCTCACAGAGTTTGTTACTAAGGACATAGACACACAGAGTTTGCTTCATCTCAGGGTTACCCAACTCAGGGTTTTCACTAAACCTGCTTACTGGAATACTCTCTTGGTGGCAAGATCTTTTTTTATATGCTATTTTGTTTATTCTCTGGAATCATTGTCACAAGGCAATTCTGTCAATATTTTTCTTGGAAGGTTTACAATAGATTAGGTTCACATTTCAAACATTATAATTTCATATGCTATCATCACACTGTATCTTAACCAACATTCTCTGACGTAATCTACATTTCTACTGTGGTGTCTGGTTTGGGTTGGTATTTTTTCTGTGACATTTCATTGGATATAGCATATTATAGATGGCAGTGCAAACATTTTGCAATTTACTAATCAGACACATCAAATTAGGAAATTTGGTAAATGTATGTAAGTAAGTCAATCTATGGAGACACTATGAACTGACTATCATTCTTATGGATCACTTCTGTGCAAATAATCTCGGCTATGATCCAACATTTTTACCAAGAATCACAGAATTAAATAGCATTAAATCCAATTCTTGTAAGGTAGCTACAAAAATGTTGTTGTATAAGACAAAATGTAACATAATGACCAGCACTGTAATTACTTTGCAAACCTAATTATGAATATTTCATGATCTTTGCTGGTGCCCAGTCGAGTCCCCTATTCCACTTTCTAGTTGGAGCCAGTGATCTCCTGGCCCTTGGCATGGCCACGCAAAGCCTGGTCAACCACATGCCTCCCAGATGGCAAGGCACCACGGGTCAGCCATAGCAGTGTGCTCATTACCACAAGTCCATCATGTCGTATGCACCTTTTAAACAAGACTTATGCGTGGACCACCTCTCCTTGTCTACGACACCTTCTCAGCAGCGGCCTCTGCCTCACACAAAGACAGCAGAGGGTTCCACTCAGCACCAGTGGTGACAAGGTGGCAGATGTGTGCCACGGAGAACAGCTTGGCCCATCTTGGCCAGTAATTACTCCCCAAACTGGCACTGCTGGAGGGCGTCATTTGTTGATGCTGGCAGTGAATAGCACCTTATGAGAGGACGTTTTAATTAAGGGAGCGACATAAACAAGAGGTGGAGACGTCAATAATACGCAGCGGGCGACACATGGCTTGATTGGAGGTCCATTTTTTGTTTAATCTAGGTTGCTGATCTATTTGATCTGAGGTGCCCATGCCAATTAAGGCGGTTTGCAATCAACGGGATAGCACATAGCTAGACACCGTGACATAATTTTGTTAGAGGTCTGGAAGAAACCTGTTTTTCCCAAACAGCCCTCAGAAAGGATGGCTGCCTTCTAGTGTGTTGTTTCATTGGTGACACCAGTTACTTTGTTGGGTTGAAGGTTTCATGTATCTGATGTTAATCATTGAAATTAAGGGTATGTAATGAGCAATGTATGTAAATCAAAAAATATTCTGCAAGATGCAATTAAAGAGGTTAGTTCTTCATTGTGCAACTGGATATTCTTTTGCAATTAAAATAAATCTTTATTATTTTATTCAAATTAATTTTATGACAACAAATGGATCCCTTTTCAAACAGCATTATCTCAGGGTTGGTAGAAGTCTTCATCCACCATCCACTTCATGTTACACCAACCCTCCCATCCTTCTCCACCCATCAAAGGGATCATGCCATCAAAACACCACGTGTAAAACAAACGCAAAAGCATCTCAGCTGGTGGTGTCAGTGTTCCAGAACGTTCCCTGGTGAGTTCCAGAGCGTTTCAGCTGGAAATTTTTCAGCTCGAATTTGATAGGGTCAAAAAATGTATTCCGAAAGTTTTCCAGCTGAAAAAATTCGAGCCTGTAAAATTCGATCCTAAACAATCTCACATGACCAAAATCCAACTTTTAAGTTAAAATAAACAGTTTAAAAATTGGATTAGAACCCAGGCTATTGAGTTACTGCCCCACCATTTCTGAAAGAGCATGCACACAGTGACACACAGTGAGCTAACAGGGGAAAGAGCATGCACACAGTGAGCTAACAGGAGAAAGAGCATGCACACAGCACACAGTGAGCTAACAGGGGAAAGAGCATGCACACAGTGAGCTAACAGGGGAAAGAGCATGCACACAGTGAGCTAACAGGAGAAAGAGCATGCACACAGCACACAGTGAGCTAACAGGGGAAAGAGCATGCACACAGTGAGCTAACACAGTCATTGAAGATCCTTTCCCTGGCCAGAGTCAGGGGGGAGGGGGCCTGCTGCCTCTCCAGAGTCAGGGGGGAGGGGGCCTGCTGCCTCTCCAGAGTCAGGGGGGAGGGGGCCTGCTGCCTCTCCAGAGTCAGGGGGGGAGGGGGCCTGCTGCCTCTCCAGAGTCAGGGGGGAGGGGGCCTGCTGCCTCTCCAGAGTCAGGGGGGAGGGGGCCTGCTGCCTCTCCAGAGTCAGGGGGGAGGGGGCCTGCTGCCTCTCCAGAGTCAGGGAGGAGGGGGTGAGAGACACACCCAAACTGGAGGGGCAACTGGATATTCAAAGAATTTACAGAGTGGGACTAACACAACCACGTTATTTGTCAATGATCTAAATCAGAGGTTTTCAAAGTGTGAGGCGCGCCTCCCCTGGGGGGCGCCAGAGAGTTTCAGGGGAGGCGCGGCAAAGCGTTTCAGGGGTGGCGGCAAATATATTTTTTTAATTATTCAAAAAAATAAAAATATATGCTTACTGGAAAATAATCATTACGTAGATGTATGGAATAGAATACACAAAAATATATACATATTTTAATGTCATTTAATCTCTCAGGAAACAGGAAATGGAGCTAACATTTTACCGAAAAAAGGAGAAGTTGGCATAACTATTTTCGGTGGACGATAATGGGACCCCTTACGCTAACGTTATCATTTCAAATGATGTCTTGTCAATCTGTTGAAAACAGTGTTGTGCAGACACAATAGGTTTATTTGTACGTTTTTATTTCAAGTCTCCACCTTCGATGTTTCAGTAAGTAGCAGTGGTGAAAGTAAGCCGGTACTGGCCGGTACGCCGTACCGGTAAGAAATTCCGACACACGCACAGGCCCGTCGCGACAAGGCAAGCAAAACAAGCAATTGCTTGGGGCGCCGAGCTGGATTGGGGCCCCAAGACAACGACTGGTTAAAAATAAAATGCAATGACAAACTGTGTGAGCAAGGGTGCATCACTAAAGTAGGACGTGATCGTAAATAAATTAACAGGTTCCGCCATTGTTATTAGATCTGGACGAGCGGAGCGCTTGGACCCAGAAGAGGTTAAATATCACGTGTGACATTTAGACAGGCAAAAACAGATACAGGTGGGTTAAAGAGTGATACTAGAGTGATAAGAAGTCCTAGTGAATGCTTGATAAGTAGACTATAATACAGTAAATATACAAATAAATAAATAATAAATAATTAGGCTAAGTGAAATTTTCGGCGCGCGCTTGGCGCGCGCATTAAACCTGCATCATAGTACCACCAAGAAAACAAAACTACTTTCACCCCTGGTAAGTAGGCTTACTGTTGGCCATGTTGCGCTTCGCTCCGCAGCTTCACTCGTTGTAAACCAACCAATCAGCGCGCAGCTTATCTATATATTCATGAGCATACCATAGAAAGAAGAAACCCTCTTGTTTTATTCCAGGGCTATTTCACAGGGTGCATTAGGGCGCATAGAACAGCACCCGGAACATTTTCAGCCCAACCAATGTTAGATACCCTATTGGGAGACCTTAAGGAACAGTGTGAAATATGCCCAAAAAATCATTCTATGACCCCGTTAAAATGGGGGAGGCCCCGGTGACTTGATGTTCTCTCAAGGGAGGCTCACTGTCTTACACTTTGAAAACCCCTGATCTAAATGATCTAATCCCAGTTTGGTACAGTATATCTAATATGCCCACACAAAATAATGAATCTTCATATTCAGCCATGGAATAAAACTCTGTGACTTTCCACTGAACGGTAGTGCATCTACCTTAACACTTAAACAAGATATCTAGCACACACAGACCCAGGTGCACAAGATAAATGAGGAGAACAAACCCAGCAGGTCAGCAGCTGAAGTCAACATCGGGCTGTTTTAGAGTCAGTACATAGGAGACAAACAGAGAGTTTGTGAGCTCATTGAGTTCACAAAGGCCTTTAAGTAAAGAGTTTTGTATGCACCAGGCTGCTCAGTGCTCAGTGAGTTGAAACTATCAGCACTGAGCACTCTTATCATTTGCTCCCCCAGGAGGTGCTCTGGTCAGTATCCAGCTCATCTGTTGGAGTTAAAGGCTTCACTGCTGCCATTTATAATTCATACTCATGCAAGGCCCTAAAATAAGTCCCATCAGCAGCCCACTGTCAGTGGTAATTTTATTTTTCATCTGGTGATCAAATAGTGAGCAATGCCACCATTTAAGTTTTATAGGTTTCAGGTGTTGGGGAAAGTGTACTTACTTTTAAATTACACTGCAAAGTTGGCGAAGCACCTAATCTTTTTTTCTTTCCACAGTTTAATTTAGTGGTAACCTTTTTGATTGATCAATAGAGGTTTTATTTGAAAATATAACAACATGTCACATACCTTGGCAGCTCATACACATTCTTAAGTAGAATACTGTTTTCACAGAAATAGTTCTGATTTGTTTCCATTTTCCTTTGCTTTAGTGGCATGAACCTTTGAAGCTTGTAGCATGGATGCATTAATAATCTCTTGCTCTTTACAGAATATAAATTGGCTTTGTACACAAATTAAATTATACCCTACAGGACTGCAGATGGTTCTTGGCCTGTGTTTGGCAGTTTGTCACTTAAATAATAAACAAAATATTAATGGTTACTGCATAACTGCTAAAACAAGACGTTGTTTAAAGTCTAGAATTGAAGAGAATTTCAAGACCTTGACCAAAGCCGTGTGTGAAAAGTTTGTGCAGAAGTGATGGGAAGTTCAGATCATTTTATTGATTCTGTTCATAAAATCTTGTTCAGTAAAATGAACAAATCTTTTTTCGAGTCATTTGTTCATTTCAACGACGACGACTAGGTTAGTCTTTGGATAATTTGTCACGTGACCTGCATAGGCTCAGAAGGGGAAACAGAAAGGATTTGTTTAACTCATTGATTTACTTTTGCGTGACTAGGTTTAGTAAGACGTGAATGATATTCATTCACAAGTGATAATTACAGGTTTCGTTATTTAAACTTTTTGGTTTATCTCGGCCACGACTATTCGTTACTCCCGAGTCATACTAACGATTTGTTCAAAATGAACGAATCGTTCACGAACGACACATCAATACTGTGCAGCTGTCATTTAAAAAAAAATGGAGGTAAATTAATCTGTAATTCATTCAAGCCTAAAGAACAAATTGTGTATGTATTGTAGTATAGATCATCAAATTGTGTATTTTTGGGAGACCCAGATATTATGTTTAAAAAATGAATAAATAGTTAACAGCAGAAACAAATTATCAATGGGGCTCTCCATTTTACTGTTTTAAAGTATATTGCCTCAATTACCACCCAAGCACTCATGTTCTGTAAACATGGGGAAGTAGTTAAAGATTAATGGCTATAGAATGCTGTGGAAAAAGAGATAGGAGCTGGAACAGAGATGACAAACTTATTTTAAGAGGTTAATAAAGAGGTTACAGACATATTAGTTGGAATAAACCCCACCAAATGCAGACGACTCAAGGGTGATAATACAGCTCCTGTGTGACTTGACCTCACTTGACTCTTTATCGTGTGCCTCCGTCAGACTGTGGTTGATACAGGAACTCTAGGCTTACTTAATTGGCTTGGTTTGTAGGAGAATTTGCTGTCTTCAATGAAATATTCAAAATGCAGGTTTGCAGACATGACTCCATAATTTATGGGTGTAAAATGAAATGCTAAAATCCAACAGACCAGCTGCAGAGGTCTAGCGCTTATTTTTAATTCATTTAAAAAATATCCTTAATTATTAAATATGCCCACATATTTGTCACCAGTGAAGTAGCACTGACCATAAAAGCGCAAATGAGTGACACAGCAGTTTTCTGTATCTAATTCATGTATTCACTTCAATTCCCTTCATTTTACTTCAAGCCAGTTCCAAAGTCACTTATAAGTCACTGTAATGTTTTCTGTGTGTTTGGCAGATGTTTCATATAGAGTTGTAGCGCTGTCAAATAATACTGTCACCACACTCAATAAAAGTCTTGATTAGTATGCCATTGTTTATTCCAAACAGTCACTGCGTCTCTCTGAACAGTTGACTGACAATTTGGTTTATCTGGTGTGGTAATAGAGTAGTGGATATCCATCCTCATTCAGAAACCCCAAACAAACTCTTAGCAGATAAATTGACCAACGCATGTGTTAGAACTTGTAAAGCATTAGAAAATGGGTCCTAATTCTGTTTCAGAACAATTTACTTGCGAACCGTTTGTACCAGATGATCAAAGACAGGTCAACTATAATCAGCATGCCTTGTGTCATTTTTGGTGGGAAGCTGACTATCATTAGATAAGGTTGTTTTTCAGGAACCATTAAGAATGTTTCAGTCTGATTCAGATGAAATGATAATGTTGCTAAATTCACACTGGAAGATTTAGAACTGAGCATTCCCCACAAATATCCACATGCAATGTTTCAGTATACTGCATAATAGAAGTATAAATCAAATATATATTGATGTGTTCATCAGCATGTTGAGTTCTTTTGGAAGTCTAATCTCTGTGACCAACCACTTGTGACCAAACACTTAATTCAGTTTCACCACTCTATTTTGCACTCAAAATTTTATAATAATACATATCAAAGACAGAAACACACACCATCATCACAGATAAGTGAGCATACATAAGAACTTCCTGTAACAGAGGAAGTAGTGAAAACTGAACAGAATGGGCAGCACCTGTTCTCTGTTCGTCCTCCAGGAAGGTGGCAGCCTGTCTTGTCATGTATAATGAATGGATTCAATGTGCTGGAAAATGACAAAGCCCAACCCTGGGTTCACTTTCAACCCTCTCACAGATGGAGAAAAGACAGGACTGATGGGTTAGGTGAACAGAAAGGAGGCTGTTGTGTATGACATGTTTGCAGTTCTTCATGGAAAAGTTTTAAGTGGCACTGAATGACTAGAATTATCATCAAGTGGCAGATCACCTTTGGCTTCAACAGTAATAGTGTAAGTGCCATGAACACAAATCTTCTAAAACACATATGTTATATGATTAAATGAGTAGGCAACATATTACTTTAAGGTTACATGAACCAGATTTACGTAGTAATACATACAGTAAAAGCAATTTCTATGTAAACTATGCGTTGGAATGCTGAAATCAGATATATATATTTTTTTTAAATGGCTGAAAATACAGAAATTAGAAAAATACCTGCAAGCTTAAATACATTTTAATGTGTGAGTCGCAAAAAAGAGGCAGCTGAACTGTGTCTTATCCGTCTGTTGGAAGATTTTCTAGGTTGGGATGTCTCAAATACGTTTCAAATAGCCTACATATCAACATACCTTACTGAGCAAATTACTTTAGCTAGACTGTTTGTCGGCATTAGAAGGAAAATTACAAAACAATAAGATCATTTACGCGCTGGGGGCAGAGAGAACAGAAATTTAGCTCGAATCCACACCTCAAACAAGTTAACCTAGACGCAAAACTATACGTACAATTCAAAAAATTATTATATTATATATTATAAATTTTCCGAGACCCAAGACTCTGCCGAAACCAGAGATGTCCTTTATATGTCTGTGCGGTCAGAAATACGACTCTACCGGCAGTTTCTAAATCTTATTTTTTTGGTTTCTCTGAAGAATTTCTGACCAGATTTGCATTGGATTCTATGGGGCGAGAGTTGGACTATGTCTCGCTTTCGTGGGGCTCTGAAAAAATGTGTAAGTCTGTTGGATTCCACAGACAACTGTCTACGACCAGCACAAAATTATCTATCTATTGATCCAAAAACGAAGCATGAAGAGCGAAAATTGTGGCAATACTGGCAATCTAGAAATATTTTTTAAACGACATCCGAAGCTCCCCTCCACACTAAGCGTTTCAGTCTGCAATCTAGGCTTTCACATACACACCCATGTAAATCTCAGAAACGGTTTGAAAAACTCATGAAACATAATCAGTGATATTGAAAAAAGTTGAATAGATATCCAAAAGCTGAACTATTTGAAAAAAGTTTAGGGTTTTGTCAACATTTTAAAGTTTAAATGGTGGCTCTAGCTGAAAGATAGAGGAAGAAGAAGGATTTGGAAGTTGAAGAAGTTTTAAGAAGTTTGAGAGGATTCGAAAGAAAACTCCATTGGAAAACCATATAATATTTAAAAAATTAAAAAATAACCATAAAAATATTATGAATATCGATTTATATTAATTCAAGCATAAGAGGTACAAAGCTGAAAAGTCATAGCACCCATGGCCTGAAACTGCTGAATTTTATGATAGCTAAACGGTTTTAATAGCTGAAGATTTGAAGGCGCTGAAACGTGCCACGGAAGAAATAGAAGAAGAAGAATATGAAGAAGTTGAATAATGATTCAAAGAACAATACTTGGAATCTGAAGCAGCATTCCAACAATGAGTATAATGGGCAGTTGAAAGTTGTCACCATAGCATCCACTTACCCAACTTCCCCCATGCAAAGTGTCACTTATGCATTCATTTGTACCAATTTGTACCAATGACAAAACAACTTCAAGAAGCGTCACTACAAAGCAGTTCCTATATGACTACAATGCTATAGGTATGCTATGTAGCTACACGGTAGAACCTTAATGTAAAGTGTTTTTAAGTCACCCCTTTTATCCAGCCAAGCTAAGAAATTACTCTTTGGTTGAGAAACCCCCTAAAGCATTTCAGACTGTACCTTGATATGGTTTTGCTCTTTTGAGTGTTTAGTAAATACACAGAAACTTCCCCGTGTTGTTGATGCATGATCAGTTCTTGCTATTCTTTCTAATTGCAAGAAGATCTTTTTTCAAGTGGGGAATGGAAAGAATGTGAGTTTGTGTAAAATTCAGCAGGCAGTGAGCTCACTTGGTATTGTAGAAGAGAAAATTAGATTTGAGCTGGGTAAAACAGCTTTTAAGTTTGTTGCGCCGTCGTCATGGAATAACCTGCAAAAGCATCTTAAACTTCAGGACCTAGTAACTCTAAACGAATTTAAGGCTGTTGTTAAGAGTTTGAAGTTGGACTCCATCGGAAATTGTGAATGTTTTTAGTTAAGTATCTTATTTTTATGATTTACAACTGTACTTAATATCGAACTTGTATTTTATATTGTGTTTTATGTGTAACTGTGTTCTGCTGTCCATCTTGGCCAGGTCTCTCTTGTAAAAGAGATTTTAATCTCAATGAGACTAACCTGGTTAAATAAAGGATAAATAAAAAAAATAAAAAGATGTACATAATTCATGGTAATAGGTATGTGTACTCAAAAACTGTGAAAGGATAAAAACAGCATCTAATGAGAAATAAAGAACACAAAATATATATTTCCAGATGACAAATGTGTTTATACACATTGATCTAAATAAATCCCAAAGCATCTATCAACACTGTTGTCTTCAAGTTGTTGATATGTCATTGAAGCTTTAAGGTTGCATATACTGTATATATTTTGCACACTTGGTGTATTTTTCCAATAGGATACTGAGAACATAGCTCCAGTGAATGAAATGTATCCTATGCACTCTAAAGTTCCATGTTAAAAGGGTTAGGATCACAGTATTTATTGTATTGCCATTTTGTGTTAAAGCTGTTGGTTTTTTTAGAGAAATAATTACATTGTGGATAATCTGCTTAAAGCCATGGTCTTTATACAGTATTATACAGTGCTGTGCATCAAATGGATCATAAGTCATGAAGTGCAAAGAGGGCACAACACTGATTTGTGTGCTAAACGGTGCAATAAATTAAAGGTTATTAGGCCTAATTGTTGCAGCATATGGAAATTAGCCTCTAAGGATGTTACCCCAGAATATTACATGAACAGAATCTACAAGAACTATTTGACCAATGGTTACCAAGACTATAACAAACGGCCATGACTGCCCCCCAAGTGGGGACTAGTGTTGTTTTTGGTGGCCTGTTTTAATTTGAGTTTTAGTCTAGTCTTTGTGTCAAGCTGTCATTTTAGTTTTAGTCACGTTCATACTCTTTTTAGTCTAGTCATGTTTAAGTCTACTAAATGTCTGAGCATTTTAGTCTTATTTTAGTCAGACTTATCCATGACTAATTTAGTCTAGTTTTAATCGACGAAAACTTATGACGTTTTAGTCTAGTTTTAGTCGACGAAAACTGATGACATTTAGTCTAGTTTAAGTGAATGAAATGTGTATTTTAGTGTATTTTTTTATCAAAACAGAAGTAGTCTAAGCAGTAGTCTCAGGAGGCATGTTAATGCCAAAACCATTTGTTTAATGTATTGGTCTAGAATAAGGTATTCAAAGTAATGTTGTTGATGCCAAATTGTGATTGCTATGTGAATAACAAAACTAGCAACACTATTTGGCCAACAAGGGATGCTTAGTACACATGCAGTCAGTCAGGTAGGAACTAAGAACCCACTTTACACGCTCTCATACAAATACACATGCGCACACACACAGTACACACACTATAGTCACACATGGTAACCCACTTTACACTCTCTCACAAACAAACACAAACGCGTCATACACGTTTGTCTCAGACTCTCAGTCGGTTTCAGCTCAGTAGCTAACGTACTGTAGCTAACTTCTAAAGCTAAGGTTAAAATGAGACACATTAAGCACAGCTCATGAGTTAGCTAATTATAATAACGCAACTAAATGAGACAAAATAACGTTTTAACATTTCGTCTCGTTTTTATTTTGTTAACTACATTTAGTCTCGTTTTTATTGCATTATACAATTAATTATCGTCATCGTCACATGACCAGCATTAACGTTGCGTCTCGTCTCGTTTTCGTCACTTGATAAAGGTTCGTTGACGATGATATTTAGTCATAATTTTCGTTGACGAAAGCAACAATAGTGGGGACCCCCATCTTATATTTTGATGTCAGGGTAATATGTTTTGTATACAAAGTGTATGCAGCTGTCATGCAGCCTGGCACAGAGACAAATTTATTAATTAATAATCATTCAAATTGTAACTACTGTGTATGTATTTTGTACAAGAAGATAAAAATCTGTGATTGAACAAAAAAATAGTTTTTACTGAGTAACTCACAAAGGTTGTAACTAGCCATTTGACTTGAAGGTCATGCTCAAGCCACCCTCGTTCCCAATTAGCAGTGCAATTATTTTTGATCCAGATGTTTAGGGCAAATAATTGGTTTCTGCTGTAAATACTTAGGTTATTCCAATTTAGTGCAACAAATTACAAACCAAACCATTTTATATTAGCAACATAATTTCTTCCTAAGTGTCACCGGGTAGCTTTAGGACCCAGGAGCTTTTAGGTAGCCCACAGCTGACGTGCTGCCTCCTAATTGAGGCCCGTGAAGGTTTAAATTGACTACCAAAGGCAACTAGAGAGCATACAATTTCTGGGGAAATTGTGAGGGTGTGCCTGCTTGTCCGTCCCTTTAAGTTTTTCCCTTCTAGTGATATTTTCAAGCATTTAGCCTACCTCACAGTCTATTGCATAATAATTCATTAAGAACACCCTTGGAAAGAAGCTACTGTAACAACGTTATCACTGGAAATATTTCAGATGGAATCGCGATTCAAACAGTAGCTCTAGTTAGCTCTAGTTAGCTCTGCTAACTTATGACATGCCCCCAAAAACGTATATAAGCTTGACATTTATTTAGTGGAAAGTCGCATGCATAAAAAGCTCAATAGCGATCATTGTCAGTAACAACGCAAAATGCGATATAGCCCTTTGTGGAGAAGCTGTCCCGGTAAATTGTATAGGCCTACTACAGTGTTCGTCTTGGTGGCGATCGTTGGTTGAACGTTCCGTTGTACGGTTTAGGCTGAAATTCAATATTGCTTTCATTAACAGATTGACAAGTTTAGGCTGTGTCAATGAAGTTCGGGTTAGTAGTCAGACAGCTTCACCTATTGAAATACTTTTGATTTAAGAGAGTGCCGAACATGTTCTGTCGCCGTTTGACTTCCTACTGTAAACAGCTGTGGATGTTTTTGTTAGCTACACAGTGCCTCGCGTAGGCTACAGCGTTGCAGTACTGGTTTGAAATCACAGGTAATGATTATTTCACCAACAAATCGTTTACTTGTAATCTAATGTCATAATAAATCGTACAACGAAAATGTATTTGTGAGTAATGTTTATTTTAACGATTGAAAACATGCATCATAGACCGCTGTAGTAGGCTCATGTGTTGCCCGGGCAACATAGGCTAATGTCATGATGTTAATGCTTCAGTGAAATAGTAGACTACCGTTTCCGAAAGTAGATGTAGTTCCTCAATAATATCAGCTTATATTGTATATTGTATCAGCTTATAATGAGTAAATAGTTATCACCCTGGCCTCTTTGCTTGTGGCATTTCTGCAGCTGCCTTGCAGTAGCGTTAAAGCTATAGCCTAGCTATCTCCCAGAAGTTAACAAGCTGCTAAACTAATGTTCTGCTAGAGGTAGTCACGCGTGTTTCGTGACGTTAGTAGCGTCAGTGACTGTGGCTAGCAAGTTAGCCAGGTAAATAAAAAGACAAGCAACTCAATGGCTACCAACTTTTGACATGACGTTTTCTAAGTAATCAAAATATTGACGGATGCTAGGGGGGAGGCACGATACCATCCTTGCTGCTGTGCAACAGTCTTCTATGCACGTCGTATCTAATGCGTCGTTGCTAACATGTGCCGACGCTGTGACGTAGGCTATTATAACTGAGTAGTCTACCCTTTGCCGACAAAATCAACTTTATGCCACAAAAACGTTGTATCCTCCTAAACTGTGCAATGGAACGTAAACAAAAGTAATGCCAACGCAATCGAGACCAAGACGAAACTTTTGACACTGTCGTTTTCTATGTAGTCCAAAAATTGACCGAGCCTTAGGGGGGCAAAAATAATAATAATAATAATATATATGTGAGATAACAAAGGATGCGCCACGACGTGGCACACCCGATTAGTGGCAGGGCGGTTTACCTAATGCTTTAGGCATTTGCTCCGGGTGGTTCAGTGGTCTCCTCAGCTGAACGTTGATGGTGGACAAGCGTCGATATGTTTATTAAATATTTTTAATGATTGATTTATGGACTGATGCTGTGTTTGTAGTGTGTAACCAATACAGGCATTTGTACCACAGGTTGTGTGTAGCGACTGCCACTGTTTTTCCCAGATTTTGGTTTATCTTTTGTTTTCAAGTTGTTTTTGTTTGAGTTGTTTGATGTGCTGTGGTCGGGTTGGCTTGCCGAGAATTAGTTTTAGAAGGTCTATGTGTAATGTGTAAAATAAAACGGTATATATTTTTGATACCCCGCCTGTACTAGTTCATTTGGTTGGACAGGACACCATCTTAGATATAATATACTGAGGGTCTCTCACCCCGTTTGTGAGAGTGGCGTAGTCGGATCACCCCGCCACATAAGCATGATATCAAAGCTACAAGCAATGACAACAGCTTTTACAATTGCATTTGTGGGGATACCCATCCATGCTTATGTATGTCATATTATTCATTTACACATAAAGCATATCATGTTACCCAAAAAATATTTATACATCAGCAAAATCCCCCTTGCATTGATTATGGATTGCCTCCCTAAATTGGGTCTGCCCAACCAGCACCCCCCCCCACCGGGGCGCAATCAAGACGGGCGATATGCACCTATCTCCGCGATATGCACATTTCTCTACCCGAAATTAGCTTTGGACAGTCTCTTGCACGCTCAAAATACAATAATCTGGATTTCCGGAAGATTGTATGGCATTTGCGGGTGTCCGGGCTATAGAAAAGCGGGAGACTCCCGGACCTTCCGGGACACTGAGGATATGCCACGGCAAAACAAGACAGGGTCTTTGATTTATATCTTGATGCACTGTGCCATTAACAACAACTTGGCAATTTATCTAAAAAAGCCACAAACAGTGGAAACTTGTGCACAAATAACCCACATCACACAAGGAAGAATTTCAGCACAATCATTGATATTCTCCACATTCAGCAAGCTTGACTGTCTTCCCCTCATTATATCACAGCAAAAGGTTTCTCTAATGAGAGATAAAGAGAGGACATTGTTTGCAGTAAGATTTTCAAGGTATATAATTGAGACTGGTTCTCTTATAGACCACTTTCAAACCTACGTCACACGACTGTCAAGCTGGCTCAACTGCGTGTGGGTTGCAAAAGACGAACTTCTCCCGGGTATAATACACTTGGAGTGTCGATCAGGTCATCATATATCTCTGTTCACTGGATTACAGGGCTTGACATTAACTTTTTGAGGCACTTGTCCTTTGGACGAGTACATTTACATTTCACTTGTCAATGCACAAAAGTCACTTGACCCCCATAACTTTAAATATCCTGACCAAGTGATCGGGCAAAACTAGCCTGGCTAACGGAGGTCGCTTTCTCAGGAAAATGAGTAATGAAACAGGCTCGGTTAAAGAAATCCAATATGCTGGCTATCTTCAGCAGGCTCGTATCTACGTTAGGCAGTCCTCTCTGACGTTTCTGGAGTGAAATACAACATTGTGCACACTGCCAGTGAGCGACGAGTCTGACTGAGGCTAATGGGGACGCAGTCTCACACTCAAATTGCCAGTTTAAACAAATCACAAAAATAATCGGACCAGCTGGCTAAAAGCAGAATTCCCATATCTCTTGAAAGCTGCCCTGCTCGACTTTTTAGATGTTGAATTGACTGTAAAACTGTAAAATTATGAACTTTGTGACATGACGCCAAGAAATGGCTGCCGCTCCACTATGCGGTCTGTACCGGGCGACATTCTCACTCAAATGTCAAGACTTTCGTGACCCAAATCAAAATTCTGATCCGACAGATCAATGGGGAATCGCTTTTTCTCTCTCTAAGGCTGTCCTCCTCTTACTTTTTGGTCTTTTAAATCTAACTATTTGTATGATCCGTGTGGTCCTTTTGCCATTGTAAATGCTATCCTTTCCCGGTTTTCTGAAACCTAGCTGCGCGCGCATCCTGAATGTTGGTAAACATGAAAGTGGTCTATAGAGCTGCAAAAATGGTTCAGACATGTCTCAGACCATGTCTCCACACTTAAGAATTTAAAGCATAGGAACCAACAGGGAAGCTCCCAATTCACAGTGGACCGCATCTGAAAACAGGCACATGAGACTCATCCTCATCTCTGATTAGGCCGATGATAGTGGTGTCATTTTCATATTTGAGCATCTTGACGGAGTGGTGGTGAGTTCAATCAGGAGAGACCTGGGAAGATTGAATATATTTATTACATAATAATAAATGTACTACAGTGTTTGGAGCTTGGACCCCACGGGGAATTATATAAATCAACGGGCGCCTGCCCAACGCCCGAAGAAGAATCCCCTCACGGAGTCCAGACACCGGTGGCGGTGGCGGCAGCCGACGACCAGACAAGCCGAAGACTCATACAGGAACCGGGTGGCGACGGGGAGGTGGAGGGTCGCGCACTTGATAGCATGGACAAACTACACAGGGAGAGAATCGTATTTAAAGGCACGGATCATGTGATGCAATTGCTTGTTTAGCGAGAGCGCTAATCACCCTGACCCCCAGAGATCGCTAATCGACCTGACCCCCAGAGACCGCCCTACCAGGGACGAAAGGAAAGAAAGGGCGATCTTAGCGGGGGGAAGTGGGTAGTGTACACTACGATTAACCCGTGCGCAGGGATCGGTCTTGCCTGACTGAACTTGCGCTGGCTTCATTTCTCAGGACATTTGTGTGTCAAATATTGATATAGGGCAGACACCCCACCTCTCGCCCCTCGGCTTGAAGCAACGGCCCCCGGTGGATGTAGGTGGTATTGCATTTGAGGTTAGGCACCCGGCTCTTCGGTCGTTTTTATTCTATTAACTCTAGTTAACATTTCCAAAACTATCTCCCCCAATAATTTTTGTTCGATTCCTGAACCTAGCTCATACTACTAGCTTTTTCATAAAATAATTTTTCAAAATTTTTGCTAAGTTTGAAACCAATCCGAAATGGGTAAACTAGCACCCCATTTATTTGCTTACGTCAAGAAAAGTTGTCTGGAAATGTGCTCACGGATAGGAACAGGACACAAGCACTAAAGTGAACATTAGTATTATAGTAGTATAACATTATATACACCCTGGACTTGGTCTGCTCCACTGGTCTCACAATACACCACCTCTCCAGCTTCAACCTCAACATCTCTGATCATTTGGCAATTACCATGGACATTGAAAGCTCCACCCCCATCCCAAAAGAAAAACGCAGCATCTCATTCAGAAATGCTCAGGCTCTCTCAGCCTCCCTCTCCAGTAAACTGTCTGCCTCCCCTCCCCCACTGTCTGATAACCACTTCGACCTCACCAACTATTATAACAACACACTCTCCTCCTGTTTGGATCACCTGGCTCCTGTTAAAACAAAAACGGTCTCTTTCACACACTCAGCCTCCTGGTATACTCCTGAACTCCATAAGATTAAATCCCGTAAGCACCAGCTTGAAAGACTTTACAAGAAAACCGGTTTAACAGTCCACCACCAAGCCTACACAGACCACCTTCAGGATTACAAACATGCCCTCTCTACAGCCCGGTCCACCTACTACTCGCACCTCATCCATTCTGGCTCCACCAACCCCAGGACTCTCTTCTCCACCATCAGTAAACTCCTGAAACCCAACGACAACATCACCTCTTCCTTCATAGTTAACAAGTGCACCGCTTTCCCTGTCATATTTCCAAAACAAAATCGTTTATGTTATTGTAACCTTGTTCCGCTTCACTGTTTATGAACAGCGCCCAAGTTCGTTTACTTACACTCTAAAATTACTAAGTTAGTAGACTAGGCTATTGAACCCCAGTATGTGTGTGTAAATAATGTGTAATAATGTTTAATGTACTTGGTCTAAAATAAGTGTAGAGTGTGTGACAGGCTACTTCAATTGAACATACGTAGGAGCGAAGATGATGCAATGGTAAATAGGAACATAGAACAATAAGATTGAATTGAAAAGGATGACCCCTTTAATGATTCAGTGGGTCATAAAACTATTACCCAAGGGCAATAGTTACAAGATGATTAGAGATAATACGTTTCTAGTATCCAATACAAACAGAACAATAACCATCCATAAGTGGTATTAATACAAACAGTAGGTTATCACGTGATCATACTTTACACAGTAATAAACACAGTTAGGGGCCCCAATAAACAAACACATCAAATACACATTTCTAAAGCCGGCAATGTTATTAATTATAACTGTCCCTACTCGGTACCGAGTGCTACTAAAGGTCTCTGACGGTGCAGGCCTGATTGGAGAGTCGATGCATATGGCGAGCGGAAAGGGACATGGATAACCTGCCTAAGGAGACTGTCGTTTGACATCTACTTCTGGATAAGTTGCTACGTCGTCGCACCTACTTGTGGATAACGTACTTGTGGAAAACGTCGTCGCCATACTTTTAAGTACATTTTAGAGTAAATTTATAGTTATAAAGTTTTTGCCAGTTCATCATTTTGGAGCTTTTAACACGAAGCAAAGGCATTGTCAGAAGATGACTTTAGTCGTAGCCCGACATTAAAAACATTTTATAGTCGGTTGACTGATCACGTTGTTGTACCCAGTCAAAGGAATAAACACACAGGAACATCATGAACATTCAATGGTCTAGCCAGTTATCCTGGCAAAACATGTAACATAATGTTCTATATTTATTGCCAGGACACGGTCCAAGTAGCCTAGGCATACGTAAAATTGAAAGCTAATTCGTTTGGGATGTCTAGGCTAAACTTAATGTTACATGTTGATGTTCAGCCTATTCAATTAAAAATGTGTAGGCTAGCCTACAAACAATTAGCTTACTACAGGCTAGAGGCGATTCTAAGTTTTAAAACATGCTCAAAATGAATAGGCCTACTGGATCTTAAAATGTATAATTAATCATTACAGGTACAACAAACCATGATAGAACATATAACTCTGACATCACTTTAACATGTTCTAAAAACCTTTAATCGTTTGTGTACATTTAGTTTGAAAATGTAATTTTTTCATCCCAACAGTAGGGGGTGCAAAAGCACCTGCACCTGTTGTAAAATCCTCTATGCTACAGAATGTGCACAGATGGCTACTCTTACACTATAGCTCTCAATAAAGACATTTTAACATATGAAACATGTAGCCTTGCGACTTTATTTCACTCAATAAGGTTTTTAAAAAAAGGCAGTGACGGCGGCGACGTAGCTACTTAGTAGGTGTGTTGTTTGGCGACGACGTGCGGCTTAGTGACGACGTACTTATCTCAGACGTACTTAGTAGGCGTAAGTATTTTTTATACTTTCGAACATGCGTCGCCGCGACGTCGCCGCCGGTACAAGTTCCTTACATGCCGTCGCCGCCAGTCGCCAGTCTCTCGTTTGCAGTCCCATTCACTTCCATTTAAAAAATCCACACGGACCGGCGGCGACGTATGGTTAGGCTGCTCCTTCTCCTGGTAAGCCTAGGAATGTCCCTTTCCGCTCGCCATAGATGCAGCGCTCCTGTTACACGCCCCACGGTCGTGTAGTCACCCACCCGAGGGTTGTAATGGCGCCCCGAAACAATAGCTCCAGTGCGGAAAGAAACGTGGCGCGAAACCACAACTCCGTGGAACAAAACGATGGAAACCTGACTTCACCGGTTGGATTTAGCTGGATGGAACAAAAATCCAGCGCGGTCCTCAAAGGTGGTAGGGCACACGGGTCCAGACGTTGTCCTCAGGGTGTACGATAGCTTCTGAGCTAGGCTAAACCAACGACACGGTACCCATTGCACAGTTCTCGCACATAACGGAGGTAACAGTCCGTTAACCGCTTCCAACAGGTTAGCAGTACACTAACACAACAGCTTGATTTAGCTAGCTAGGCATAACAAAGCTATGTTTTGCTAGCAAATACTGGTTGACGCACCACGAGAGCTAACCGTCCAGCTTCTCTTGTGAGCGGTCGCAGGCCAAGAGACAAAAATAATAAAATACATGTACAGTGCCAATTGACCAGGGCGTAACTTCCGCCCGACCCAAATCAACCAAAACCAATCACAACAGTGCAATGTGTTATTGCGTTTGATTGACACGTTATTGACCAAACACAATAATCATTTACTGGTAGTAGTAAAAAATGGTGTATTATAATAAGGACAACATACAGATAGTAAAACCTGTATGGAATGCAGATATGACTCACTAAAGGTGAACATATGTTTTACCAATAAATTCTAGGGTCATTAACCGTTGTGCACACATAAAATAACCCAGGGGGTTACATTATCTACAGTAACATCTAAGTGACCACCTCCCCTGCCTCTCCCACCACCCCACCTGCTGTACCACCCAGTCCTTGTCTCAGTTCTCCCCTCTGTCCCCAACGCAGTTGTCCGATCTCATGGTCGGAATGAAAAGCACCACCTGTGTTCTGGACCCCATCCCATCCCCACTTGTTAAAGACTATTTCCCAGCGATCTCCTCACTCATCATACGCATCAACTCCTCCCTCAGCTCTGGTTCAGTTCCCCAAATACTCAAACTGGCTGCCATCACCCCCATCCTCAAGAGACCTGGACTCAACCCTGACGACATGTCTAATTTCCGGCCCATCTCCAATTTCCCTCTTCTGTCAAAAATACTGGAACGTGCTGTCGCCTCAGAGCTGAAAACCCACCTCACCTCCAATAACCTGTACGAACAATTCCAATCTGGCTTCCGTCCACAACACAGCACTGAAACAGCCCTCCTGAAAGTCACCAACAATCTCCTCCTCTCTTCAGACTCCGGCCACCTAAACATCCTCATCCTTCTCGACCTCACTGCAGCCTTTGACACTGTTAACCACTCTATCCTCCTCTCTTAAATCCACCATTAATATCACCGGCCCCTTTGTCCCAAGGCGTCCCCCAGGGTTCGGTCCTTTACCTGCTTCCCCTCGGCAACATCATATGCCGTCATGGACTCCGCTTTCACTGCTATGACGATGACATCCAACTTTACATTTCCACTACCTCCATCACCCCTGCTACAATCTCCACCCTCACCAACTGTCTCAGTGAAATTAAATCCTGGATGCAAATAAACTCTCAAACCAAAACCACCCACAACCTCACCATCAACATTGACAACTCCACTCTGTCCCCCTCACATCCGTAACCTTGGCATAATTTTTTATAATCACCTCACCTTCGAACGTCATGTCAATAACATCACCAGGACTGTATTCTTCCATCTCAAAAACATTGCACGTCTCCATCCATCACTCTCCTCCTCCACTGCCGAGATCTCACGCCAAGGATTTTGGAAAAGTTGGCAGCCCTGAATCCTTATTTAAGCAGTCATACTAAAAACACAAAGCAAAAAGAGCAACGTATAGTGAGTCGGAGTCATGTGGAACGTATGTTCCATCTAGAATAGGCCTATATTTCTAAAAACCAAGTGAAAAGGAATACTATACAGTACTAATAGCATTGATTTTCGTAAAGTTCACATGATGCAGGCTATCGGCTTCTTGGTCGGACTTGTGGGCTACCAAGCTTGTACCCCATTCTGCCACTGCAATGCCTTAGCACACACAGGATGGGTATTGAGAACCGATTCCCAGTGAACCGATTCCTTGGAATCGTCAGCCAATTTCTATAACGATTCTGCTCACGGTTCTCTGTGCCGTTGCGCATGCGCAAACTTTTATAGTTTATTCAGACTGCAGCAAACATGTCAACTAGGCAGAAGCGTTCTAAAGTTTGGTTCTACGCCTATTTCACACGACAAAACGACAACAACGACACTTGCGTGCTAGAACATCTCTATCACGTTGTATCCATGCGTCATTGCTAACGTGTGCTGACATAGTGACGTAGGCTAGCACTGAGTACCCTTCGTTGACAGAAGGCACTTTTTGCCACAAAAACGTCAATTAAACTTAAGCCATGCAACCGAATGTAAATAAAAATACAAGCAACTCAATCGCTACCAAGAGGAAACTTTTGACACCTACGTTGTCTATGTAGTCCAAATATTGACTGAGGCTTAGGGGCGCAAAAAGAATAATAATATATATGTGAGAGAACAACGGTTGTGCTCGCCGAAGGCGTGAGCACACCCAATAAGAACTTCTTCCATGTCTTCAGCTTTCAGCTTATTGTCTCATTTATGAATATTGCCTCTGCAATGTGAGAATTCAGAACCAGTACCTGTATTACTGACAAAGGGTGTGGACATCGTAATTGGGTGTGCCTTTGGCAAGGGAACAACCTTTGTTCTCTCTCATATATATTTATTATCATTGTTTATTTTCCCACCCCTATATCATAGAGTTATGTTACTAGAGGCAGCTACTTTTGTCTTCCAAGATGGCGTCCCCATTAATTTCTATGAAAAGTGCTAATTGGCGCAGTGAGGCAAGTGAGAGTGCGAAACCGGACTGCGCCATCTTTCCAGTTCGGGCTCTTCCGGTCTAGCGTTAAACGGTGGCTCGCTTTTTTTCTTAGCTCCGAGACTCGTGCACGCTTGCAACTAGCTGTACACGTCATCCCTTCGGACAACACAAAGTATGATGTATGAATATTTGCAAGAGAAAATTGTGTATTGTGTGGAATTGTCCGAAAGAAAGAATAATAAATAAATAAATAAAGACAGCCAGGTGGTGGATACAAAAATATGCCCCCCCCAAACGTAAATAAGTTTGACATTAGCGCCGGAAATGAGAATGTTTCTTTTGACAGAAAGTTTAGCTATGGCATCGAAGACAGTACACACCATAGATATATATGTAGATATATATGAGGCGGCCTCAATCAAATTCTTTAGCTAAAGATATGGCGATTGCGAAGACAGCCAGCGGGTCAGCATATTTTTGTGATTTGTGTTAAACTTGGGAATTTGAGTGAGACCGCATCTTGTTTTGACAGTAGCCTCAGAGTCAGAATCGGTCGCCCACTGGCAGTGTGTAGTACTGTCGTCATTTCCGGCGCTTTCAAACAATCAGTGAAGTGTGGCTATAGCAACAACAGCAAGCTTGCCTCTAGCAAACTTATTTTGAATTAGCCATTTCCCCCTAAATTAATGTCAAATGTATTTACGTTTTGGGGGGCATATTTTCAGTTAGCAGACGGTACTGTTTGAATTGCGATTCCATCTAAAATATTGCCAGTGACGTTGTTACAGTAGCTTGTTTCAAGGGGGTTCGCTTGTTTCAAAGGGTGTTCTTAATAAATTATGCAATATGAGTAGGCTAAATGCTTGAAAATATCACTAGAACAGAAAAACTTAAGGGGACGGACCCACCTGCAACTGACGCAAGCAGGCACACCCTACAATTTCCCCAGAAATTGTACCCTCTCTAGTTCTAATTGTACTACTGTATGTGCTGTTCATCTTTAGTCTGACATCTTGATTTAACATCCTGCAATGTCTTGATGATCTGAACTTTACTGTAGAGCTTGTCATACAATAAAAAAGTATTAATGGGTTTTCAGACTCCACTGACCATGCAGGGTAAAATGTAACTGAGCTTATAACCACTTGTCATGTCAGAAAATGTTAGTGACAGAATATGTAAGGGGCAGCAAAACATGACTGTGGCAACATGGGAAATGAAACAACATCCAACTATGACCTTAGGATGTGCCTTAATATTGTGCTTGATGTACCCTATGTAGGCTTTTTGTATTTAAATTGAATCTATGTCTGTTTCTATGTCTTGTTGCAAAACTAATTGCCCTCCATGGACAGTTGCAGTTGAATACCATAGTGAAGGCGAGGAAAATGCTCTGTTCACAAGTTCAGTAATCACACCATAGACTGAACGGATGTTTTTTATTGAAGCAGGGCTGGTAGCAGAGCCGAGCCCGATGGTGGAGGAGGCTGGTAGCAAAGCCAAGCCTAATGCATTGTGATACAGGCTGGTAGCAGAGCCGAGCTTGAGGCTGGTAGCAAGGCCGAGCCTGGTGCTGATGGAGGCCGGTAGCAGTGCCAGGCCTGGGGTCCTGAGAGGGAAAGTTTGATTTGGGGATGCAAGGATGGTGATGGAGGTGATGTGGATAGTGCATGTATAGTTACCGGGTGTGGCGGAGAGTCCTTAAAGGTCACGGCCGAGCATCAGCTTGATCGGATCCCCCGGGGAGCCTGCATAGAAACAGAGAAGAAAGGGAGGATGGAAGGGAGGGCGACAACAACATGCTAGCACAAGGACCAGAGCAACTGAAGACACTTTATGCAGACCTCGTAATTGACGTGAGGAGTTTCGGTCGCATTCCTCCCGTGTTTTCGCTAGGCTTATTTGTAAGTTGATTGGAGTTGGTGCGCATCTTCCGTGCTTTCACTAGGCTGATGTGAGTTAGAGCGGAGGAGTCTTGGTGCGCTATCTTCCTCCCGAACTTTAGTTAGTTAATCTAACTCCCTGTATTGCAAGGTAAACAAGTCAAATAATTTGTTATCTATTATGCTGTAAAGAATCACTCAAGACCTTCATGGACACCCCCGCCCCCAACCCCACAAAAATATATAATCTCTGTAAATTTGAAGATTGCGGTCTAAAATACTGTTTTGTTCAGTCAGCCTCACACTCTAGCCTGACCATGCACAACCATATTGCTATACAGCACAACAATTGCCAATGATAACAATGACAGCATGCACAGATTAAATGCAAAAGCAAGCCTACTGTATCATGCTCAGAGGCACACTATTAAAAAGCCTTTATTAAGCTGCCTTTCGTCCAGAGAGAGAACCATGCTCCTTTTAATTAAAACATCCACTGGATACGCAATGAGATATTTTATTAATTTAAATAGAAAATGTCCTTTCGGAACCTTTAAAGAAAATGCAAATAACCAATTACATTTTGTGATCATAGCAACTCGAAAAAATAACCCTGAAGATTATTACTCAGGGGTTTTTACAAGCACACAGATCTTTGCAAGGCCTAATAGCTAATTCAATACTGCTCAGTGTATGTTAAATCTGTTATCAACAGTCCTTGAACATAAGGAGTCTGCTTTATCACTTTGACTGAGGAATGCATACACAGAGAAATACATGAAAATTTGCTTCTGCTTTCTTTTGTTTATTTTTGGCAAATGTATGGGTCTGGTGGGGTTTATAATTATGTTTTTATACATCAGTACTAGAGTACTAGTATGTTATGGAAAGCACTGATCAGATACTGTATCTCCTGTAAAACTACTATTCACCCAAACCAGAGATCATCTCCTAGATTTAATGTTGGGGAACAACCACATTAAGAGTGACCGGAAAAAAACTGCTGGGATGCTGTCAAGAATGTCATAAAAATAGAAAAGGTCACTGAGAGAACCAGAAGGGCTGACATAAATGCTGGTGACCACATAATCCTAGCTAAACAAGAAGTAGAACTCTATCAGCTGTCCGAATTTAACAAGTGTAAACATGTTTTGTGAGGATTGAGATTATGTACCAGGCGACTATCAAATTGTGTGCAGTCCAACAGGTGCAGAAATCCACAGATGACAACTGAAGACATGACAGCTGACCAAATATGCTGACCTAAGCTTTTGGTTTTATATCATCCCTCCCCTCAACTGCCTCAGAGTTTTTAATGAAAAAATGCTCTAGAATAGTTTTTCCTGAGAGTAAAATATCACTGTTTGCTTGCTATTTGCCAATGCTCATGATCTTGTAACAATCTTTGTGGATTTACAGACTATCACAGATGTTCTTTCAAAACTAAAATGGAGTATAATTTATGGATTCATTAAAAGTAAGAGAATCCTGAACAAGCAAAACCATGAGTGAGTTTAGAGATTATTATGAAAAGCAATAATGGACTCATGATCAGCCATTAGATTAACTTTGGCAGGTAAATAACAAGGGAAGATCAAATTTACGTGTCTCAGAATATCTGTCTCATATAGGGAAAATGTTATATACAGTAGGAGAACTCTGTCCAAAAAGTACTGTATTTTTATTTTTAGTGAGCCTCTGTATTCTGTCAAAACCGGTCTCTATAATACTGATAATCCTCCAAAGGCAACATTGTGGTTGAGTTATGCCTGAAATATAACATTTTTAACATGCCAGAACATTAGCTGATGAGTTATTTAGTTGCTATGGGATTTTTTTTGCCATGGAATAAAAAGTCTCTGCTTCTTTTGCCCTGTAACAAGTGCATTCTTGTTCTAAAACCATGTCCATCACCAACAGTCAGTCTCAATAGGCAATAACTATGCCGGCAAGATTTTACAACACTACGCAACAACATATTAAATACAGATAAAATGGAGGGGCCCAAGTGTAAGGTAATTTGGAGACGGTACAATTTCTGGGGAAATTGTGGGTGTGCTTGCGTCTGTTGCAGAGGGGTATGTTTCCAGGCTGTGAATATCGACACCCTGTATTTTGGTACGCCCTTCGACTTTCGACTGGTTAGCTCCTGTAATTCCCACACAGCAGCAGTCTAGTAGTTAGCTAGCTCTACAATTTACAGGGGCTAGGTCTGAATCTAGGAGCAAAAAGGAGCACAGTTGCCAGCTGTAGGCGTGGGTATGTAACGGCCGTGGTCTTGCAAGCTCCGTCAGAGGCACACTGGCCAATGTTTTCTCCCACCGGAAGTCGAACCTGCCACCTCTCGAGTATTTAGCTAGCTCTACAATTTACCGGGACTAGGTCTGAATCTAAGAGCAAAACAAAGCACAGCTGCCAGCTATGCAGGTAGCAAAATGGTGTTCACTTCACTTATGTACTGAATTCTTACTGTAATATAATCCTAAACTGTGCAACGATACAGTGGCGCATCACACAAGCTTAAGTTCAAATACATTAATTAATGTGACAATAATGTACATTCAAGCGCAAACACAGGCAGGGATACAGTAGCAACACTAGTTCTTAATAACTAGCTGGTCGGCTCCATGACGCCGGTTAAGTAGGGCTCGTGAGACTGCTCACCAAAAGAAAGAAGAGGGAACCCACTTGTCTAGCAGATGAAGACATGTTCGTAGGTACCTAGCGAAAAGTAGCCTCAACTTTCCTAGACTCCTAGTTGGCCCCACCAAATCTCACTCCAAGGTTTTTGGAAAAGTTGGCAGCCCTGGGGCCTCATGTATAAAGCTTGCGTACGCACAAAAAGCTTGCGTACGCTGGTTTCCACGCACACGTGTGATGTATAAAGATTTACTTGACGTGAGAATGTGCGGGCCGTCACGGAAACTTTTGAGCAGTCGTGAGAATGTGCGGACCGTCCGCAAAGTCTTGTTTGGCTCTGTAACATGGCAAATTCTAACTGAAAAGTGCAGAAACTCACCAAAGATTACAAAATAAAGTTTCCACTACAGTTAGGCCTACTGTCATACTTCTATGACGTTGACTATTCAAAAAACGTAAAAAATACAGTTTGATCAATAATGTATGATCACATCAAAATGCCAAAACGGGAAATGATATATAGGCTGTTTAATCCGCCACCACTTAATAACTTTTGTTAAATTTGAGGGTGTCAAACGAAACGACAAAGTCACTCAGGAAATCCATGTTGCGCTAACCCTATAATAGCTGCCATGCTGTTACCATGCGCCACCGCTACAATAAATAACCGCTACAGGTTAAAAACAAGAAAGGTCGCCAATAGTGACAGTTTTCCACTCCGCCGACTTTCTTTTGTCGCTAATACCTGACGACAGGCAGCCAAACAGGACACATTTTCTCGCCTCCACCTCTGTTGTCAGAACCTTGATCTGTTAATGTGAACCTTGATCATTAATGTGAATGTTTTCGTTTTTGCGTGCCAGTTTGCTGTATTTCTACAAATAAACGCTGCAGCGTTTATTAAATGACGTTCATTTTTGGTGAGGCATTTATTCGAGGGCGGCAATTATTTGAAGAATTACGGTAATTCAGAAAAAATTAATCACCTCAGGAACGCATTTATAGTCCATCGGCATATTTATTTTTGGGAGGAGGCAAGGCGGGGTCAGTGGCTTGTTCACGTGCGGTCAATCTCACGTTGATTGTGATTTATAAAGGAAAGTTGCGCAGAACCTGGCGTACGACCGGTTTTATACATGTGAATATTTCTGTGAGTAGGTACTTTTCGAGTTTTGGCCGTACGCCATCTTCTGGTATGAAAGCTAAGCTGCGCAATCCTTTATACATGAAGCCCCTGGAGTTTTATTATGCCCTCTGAGGAACTCGGTCACTACTAGTTGCAACCTAGTATTACAATGTGGATTAGTAGGAAGACCTTGGGGATCTTCCTTGGGCGTTCTCCTAGTTGTCTTAATAACAAGAGCAATTTTATTTTATTGGGGATTATGTCCACCATTTGATTATGATCTTTCTGGTTCAATTCTGTGACAGTCCTGGCAAGGCATATTGTTGATCTCCACCCATACATTTTGTCCATGGCAAATTACAGTACTAGCTCACAAGTGTCTCTCACTTGAAATCTTGATTTCCTTTGAAGATTCATCTTGTTCTCCTACGCAAGAGGATTTAGCCCATTTATGATTCACTCTTCCAAAATAACACAGTAACATCCCACAAACATAGTTTGCAATATTTGACCACCAATGAGCAAAAGGCTATGATAATTGTCAGATAATTAATGAATGAATGCCACGTTAGGGAGTAATTTGTTGCTGGCATTATTCTCTGAGACAACCAACCTGGCAACCTGGTTTGATCCATTTCACGGCCGACTGAACTTTTTGGTTCATATTACCTTGGACTTGCCTGAGTTAGTGAAATAGGATAAAGTACCCAGGGGGAATCATGAGGCAGGGGGTCCAAGATAACAGAGTACTGATTGCAAATTCAATCCCTTCCATTAATTTCTTAAAGCAAAGCCTTCAGACAACAAGTCCCCTTCATCCCTCGGCGAGGCACCATGGTGTGACATGTCATCCTTTGCTGGAAGTGCCATGGCTACCTTCTTTATTGTGGTCAAACAGAGGCTTAAATTATACCATTTACTTGAAGTGCATAACGGTTTCACAAACTAACTGGTTAGGATACTACAAAACAGCTTTGTGTTTGTATACTGAACAGTTGGAAGCACCGTCTACTTTGGAAAAGAAAGATAAAAAGTACCCAGATAACACCAGTGCCATATTCCATACTGCCATGACATCCTAATTCAATGTACACGTTGTCATGTCTTCTTGACCCATAACAAAGTCAAATAATGCGTATTAAATATTTGTTATCATTCAAATACTTTTTTATCTTTACATAACAATCTGAAAACACATTGTTGGACGACAAATTCTCCATACATCAAAAGGCTGGTTTTCAAACGTCAGTACTAATGGAAAAGATAAACGACTTTAAATATATTTTAAGTTTTGTTATATAATGTCCTGAGAAAACTTATCCTCATTGTGTCAATGTGTACCACACATTCTATAACGTCACAGTATAAAGAAATTAAGCCAGCCTGACTGAACATTATCAAATGTTAAAGTAGCGAAAAGTACTTGGGAGATCACTGGGATCTCTCAGATACAGTAATCTCATCTTCATGTGAAAATGTATGTCAGCTGACAGTTTCCTTTTGATTTAGGATGTTGCAACCCAACTATTACAAATAACTTCTACCTCACTCTGAATGTATGACACTTCCTGACCTCTCTATCCACCAATTACCTTCCTTCTTCTCATCACAACGTCTGGGAGCTGTTCTGTGCCTTTTCCTTTTTAAAAACCTTTGCTGGCAAAGGCTTCATGGCCCAAGGCTCTGGTAATGCAAACGAGTCTGTACGCTGAACGGGAAACGTGAGTTTATATATAGAATTGATGATGACCATCATTGTTGGCTGTTCGGCCTTGTTAGTCTTTCAATAATGGAGTATGAGTGCCTCCAACTTACGCACAGTGTAACTAATGATAATACAACTACAATGTGAAGTCAAGGATTCATGAACCCCAAATATTGCAATGATATATTCAATCAAACTCGGTATACTTAAAAATTATGCATCTGGATCTATGTTTTATGGATGACACATCACACTCTGGGTTCAGTACATTTTTGCAGTAGGATGAATAAGAGGGGATACCCCGGGGAAATTGATAGCTTTTACAAAGCATCACACTGCAATGAAATAAAAGACCCCACTTCTACCAGCAGCAAACTTGGCTTACATCCCTGATTTAATTAATTATTAAGAGCTGGTTAATCTGAATGATGGTGCTTGTATTTCCCCCCCATGATGATTTGCCTTAATATCTCCTGAGAGGCCACCTGGTAATTGTAAAAAATGTGCATTCATAATTGTTCTCATGAACTGCTTAGGCATGGCAAATAAAAAATGTACTCTCAATCCATTGAATAATAAAAAACGATTTCCATTCAAATGTTTCTTTTAATTACCAATTTGATGGAAAACCATGCCAATGAGTATGCCTATTATATGCCCATTGCCTAACACTAGGGAAGGATCTGGAAGATATTAGGAGCCACACAAGTTTAATCAATTCTGGTTTGTCTCTTTTGCTCAACACATAAAACAACAAATGTAAAGAAAACTCCACAACCTCCTCCTTTGTAAAGCAATACAATACAGTACACACCTTTGGGACCTCCTCATTATAAATGGCAATTTTGGCTTTACATATAAACAGATAAGATAAGAACACATTATTACAGTTCTTGTCTTGGGCGTCATGTCCACATTCTGTGCCCAGAAATGTCAGTTTTTCTCTCTCATAAGGCAAAATGACAGCTCTCATTGTCTTAAATAACTGTATAATCTGCTACTAACCCATCTTACATCCCTCAAGCTAAGAGACAGTGCAATGTGCAAGAAGCTGTCAGCCTAGTTCACATTATTTATGGGGATGGAGTGGAAAATGGGCAAGGAGTCTACATTGAATGGACCAAGTCATCCATGACCCCTGCCCATTACTGTCCCACTCAGAGATCAGTCTTTGACACATGAATATCCATGCTACTGTATCACGTGTTGGCTGCATTACAACTAGTACAGATGCAGCGCTTGCTGACAAAGCAGTGATATGTGTTATGTTATGGCAGGATTGTGCTGAGAGGAGTGGTTATCAATGTAGTCCAAGATGTGTTTGGATACATGTAACAGTAACACACTAAAATGGAAAGTTAATAGTTGAGTGAATATATGAATGGAGTGTGTGAGCAGCCAATTCGTGAAATTTTTATAAGCATACCTAAAAAATGCGTAGGCAATTGTGCCATGCAATTACACAAATACGATTTTTACTATGTGGATTTTGAGGTACATTATTAAAGGAGTTAATAGCACATGCTGCATATTGTTAGTTTGTGGAAAATGTGGAAAATGTTGAGGTATACCAGTCCCAGTATCAGTAAAGTGCTATATATTTTTTTCATATCTTACATTGTCGTCTTCTAAGGAAGTTAGCATCTTAGACTAACTTTTACTTTCACCATCACTGTGACCAAAAGCTGTGTTGATGCATGTGGGATGAATACTGTGTGCCAGCAGATATAGAGCTTGTATATTGTATATCAGTCACAGTGCTCGCACATTACTACTACCAAAAAGATTTGATGAGCATTCCTTAGCTGCTAACAGCCTTTGATCATCTTACTTCTCACAATTAGAAAGAATAGCAAGAACTGATCATGCGTCAACAAAACCTTATGAATACTGCAAAAGGGAGGATTTTTTGTATTTACTAATCACTGAAAAGAGCAAGACCATGTCAGGCCACCACTCTGGAAAGCGTTAGTGGGTTTCTCAACCACCCCAGACAAAGAATAATTAATTTGCTTGGCTGGATGAATGGGGGGGTTTAAAAACAGTAAGGTCAGATTGCATGAACTACCCTGTGACTACATTTCAGTAAATGGAGCAACAACTTTGTAGTGCATGGAAACTGAAATGTAGTTACATTTACGGTTTAGTGGTACAAGTGAAACTTCGAATGGGGAATTTGGGCTTTCAGGGGGTAAGTGGTTGCCAACATTAATCTTGTTTTGGTTACCCAACCTTCAACTGCCCCTTTAGATCAACTTAGCCCTTACACCCAATACACAATAACATATGCCACTAACACTTATTACTGTTTAATTCCTAGGCCATTCTTAGTGCTACAATGTTTTTACTAGTGCTGTGTAATGGTAGTTAATGTAACTTTAATGCAATGTTAGTGACTAATGTTAACTAACAGTTTTGGGCTCCAGTATCTCATGTAGCCTCTTACTGTTTGAATGTTTCTTACTGAACTTTAATTCAAAGGCTAGAATGTTGCTAGCTGAATATTGTTAAAGGTTTCTTCAGCAGTGACAATGCTTGGCTGGACACAATTTTCACCACAGAAGCCATGACAGAAGGTTGTTTGACTCTAAGTTCTAACAGTGCTCATCCTCGGAACATAAGGCAAGAGACGTTTAGAAAATTCACATTGGCACATTCCAGACGGACACCAAAACTTGCTGGAATCAAGACAGCATATGGTGTTTCATATTGTGGTCTTTCAACAAATATGACTCAGGGTGTCAAAATTACAGAAGAACACATTACTCACAACGTAAATTAGAATTAGGATAACAGTGTTGAAAGATGATGCTTGGTGCTTGATGTGACAGCCATTCTATTTTCATTCACTACTGGCTTGTTAATCTGTGTTTTTCCAACCTATTCCCTAAGGCACACATGCTGAATCTATTGAGGTACATTCTTAATAAATTATGTTTTGAAGGTAGCATGATACAGTCTCCAACAGAAAACTAAAAGTATTTTGATGAACGATATGTGAAATATGTTTGGCACTAGAGGCAAGGAATGTTAAAACTAATCAGGGGATCTGACTCATGCAATAGTTACCTGAAATAAAGGTACAAACACCTGTCTGTGATTGTTTGTCACTCTCAGTGGTAGACTTGCAAAAGGTCACACATGATATTGCGATGTGGCTATTAAATACAGACTTTGTTCCTTGACTTTGGTCCTAAGCTATAGACCACTTTCATGTTTCCCAACATTTAGGATGCGCGCGCAGCTAGGTTTCAGAAAACCGGGAAAGGATAGCATTTACAATGGCAAAAGGACCACACGGATCATACAAATAGTTAGATTTAAAAGACCAAAAAGTCAGAGGAGGGCAGCCTTAGAGAGAGAAAAAGCGATTCCCCATTGATGTGTCGGATCAGAATTTTGATTTGGGTCACGAAAGTCTTGACATTTGAGTGAGAATGTCGCCCGGTACAGACCGCATAGTGGAGCGGCAGCCATGTATTCGCGTCATGTCGCAAAGTTCATAATTTTACAGTTTTACAGTCAATTCAACATCTAAAAAGTCGAGCAGGGCAGCTTTCAAGAGATATGGGAATTCTGCTTTTAGCCAGCTGGTCCGATTATTTTTGTGATGTGTTTAAACTGGCAATTTGAGTGTGAGACTGCGTCCCCATCCCTCAGTCAGACTTGTTGCTCACTGGCAGTGTGTGTGCACATAACTGCACAATGTTGTAGAGCTATTTCACTCCAGAAACGTCAGAGAGGACTGCCTAACGTAGATACGAGCCTGCTGAAGATAGCCAGCATATTGGATTTCTTCAACCGAGCCTGTTTCATTACTCATTTTCCTGAGAAAGCGACCTCCGTTAACCAGGCTAGTTTTGCCCGATCACTTGGTCAGGCTATTTAAAGCTATCGGGGTCAAGTAACTTTTGTGCATTGACAAGTGAAATGTAAATGTACTCGTCCAAAGGACAAGTGCCTCAAAAAGTTAATGTCAAGCCCTGTAATCCAGTGAACAGAGATATATGATGACCTGATCGACACTCCAAGTGTATTATACCCGGGAGAAGTTCGTCTCTTGCAACCCACATGCGCAGTTGAGCCAGCTTGACAGTCGTGTGACGTAGGTTTGAAAGTGGTCTATAGGCTTACTGTAGAACTATGCATGTCTTATCCTCTACTTTTCAATACTCACTATTTGATTAGTTTTGGATAAGTTTCTGCTCAATTAACAGAATGTAAGAATGTAATATATATAATATAGTATATATATTGCAGTAATGATGGAGAGGGACAGTACTTTTGAAACGTCTATTTAAAGATGACCCTCAAACATTTCCTAGCGATGCTCCACTCCCACCTTGGGTGGAGACAAAGCCTTTTACATCACAATCTGGTCTTTGTGCTTCAATGAGAAGATTTGCACACATCTCTACATCAAAAGCTCTTCAACACTGTCCGCTACATACCACAGTTGGAGTTTACCCCATTTACCCGTAATAACTTAATTTCATGGTAGATACTACTTAGGTAAATGTCATGACTTGAATGATTCAATTTTCTTCTCACAAAATAACATTAGTAACATTCAATGCTTTCAGCTCTACTACATAACAAAAATACCCCCCCCCAAAAAACTCTGTTGCAATCTGTTTATGAGCAACAGTTGAAATGTATATTGCTGCATTTATCAATTAGCTTTATTATTCTGACTGATTATGTACACTTGGCTGTATGCCAAGGTATGAGCTAGTTCCAGCAGTTTCTTTTAATCTGTCTGTATCTAGAGTAATGCTCATTACATAATCCTACTGCAATGCAGTGGCAATTTAACCTTCCCTGCAAATCAAACTACATTTTGGCATAGGTTTGATTTCCCATAGGTGGGACTGAGAGCCCTTTTCTACCCATCACATCAGCAAGGTAAAGGTAGGCTACTCAACCATGTTAACAGAAATAACCTTTCCCTAACTGCTCCAGTCTCTTTTTCTGATATTTCCTAACGTTTGGTTTGTTCTTGTATATCTATGGAGCTAGAAAGCTGACAAAAGTATCTGAATTTGAATATGAAAGATCTGAAATATTTGTATGTCGAATTTCATAAAACTTAAATATTTTACTGTTGAATATATAATATCTGAATTATTTATATGCCGAATTTAACAAAACTGAATTATTTTGTTCCAGAAATTCAGAATTCAGATTGCGGAAATTCAGATGGCGGAAATTCAGATGGCGGAAATTCAGATGGCTGAAATTCAGATTTTGTCTGAACTAGGCCAAAGGTGGAACAGCTTGCTTTCACAGGGAAAAGTAGAAGATTTTCAGAACTACCAAATTGCTCGTTGGAGGAAAAGTATGGAGTCCAATCGAGGTATAGTGCTTATGACACTTGTAAAAACCGGTGTCTTCTCCTCTGCCAAAATCGGCAGTTACTGTAACCAAGTGAGTCGAGACGGAGTCGGACTCTCGGAGGGCGGCGGAGACCGATTGAAGACGCGGAACAAAGCTGTAGCCTATATATTTATGTTTCTGTTCCGTTGTTCTCTTTTCTGTGTTAGAGTTCTTTTAAGAGCTTGATGGCATCAACATCCAGCCTGATATAAAATCATGAACTTGAACTGTGTCTCTTCATTATAATACCTAAACAGAAAATCCAGGTTGAATCAAGTAACGCTAGCTAGCTACTATTGCTAATAGCCAATTTTGGGTGGTCAAGCATATTGTTTTTCATTTTCTCCTTATATTCCTATCAAAGTCAATGTTCAGCCTATAGGCTATGTTCATTTGCTAAGTGACATTTCAGATCGGTTATAGATAGTGAAATAGTTGCTGTCTGAGAGATCGGACATAGTAGGCTAGTTAACAACATAGATATAAAGGCGTTATATATTTATGGTTAACAGCATATATCTGTAGTGTGGCCGGGTGGTGCAGCATTGATTAATCGTCCACACATCGTCTGGAAGTCAGTTTCTATCAAATACCAACGATCTCCATACTACATCCATAGTAGCCTATAGCCTACGTAGAGCTGTGTGCTATCTGGGTCTTCTTCCAACTAGAAACTCTTAGTTTGTTCTTAGGTAAAGTTCGGTCGTTCTGAAATCGTCTACTTTTCCCCGTGAAAGCAAGCTGTTTCACCTTTGGCCTAGTTCAGACAAAATCTGAATTTCCGCAGTCTGAATTTCCGCCATCTGAATTTCCGCCATCTGAATTTCTGGAACAAAAAAAAACCTAGAGCTCAATGCTCTTAAGACAGTGGAGATGGTTGTCGACTTCAGGAAGAATACAGCCCCACTCACCCCCATCACCCTGGGTGACTCCCCAGTCAACACTGTGGAGTCCTTCCGCTTCCTGGGCACTATCCTCTCCCAGGACCTCAAGTGGGAACTGAACATCAGCTCCCTCACAAAGAAAGCACAACAGAGGATGTACTTCCTGCGGCAGCTGAAGAAATTCAACCTGCCAAAGACAATGATGGTGCACTTCTACACAGCCATCATTGAGTCCATCCTCACCTCCTCCATCACCATCTGGTACGCTGTTGCCACTGCCAAGGACAAGAGCAGACTGCAGCGTATCATCCGCACTGCGGAGAAGGTGATTGGCTGCAATCTGCCTACCCTCGAGGACCTAAACACCTCGAGGACCCTCAGGCGAGCGAGGAAGATTGTGGCTGACTCCTCCCACCCTGGACACTCCCTGTTTCAGTCACTCCCCTCCGGCAGAAGGCTGCGGTCCATCAGGACCAACACCTCTCGACCCAAAAACAGTTTCTTCCCTTCTGCTGTTGGCCTCTTCAACAAGGCCAAGGGTTCACACTGACTTAATGACTTTACTTTAATGACTCTAATATTCTGCACTACATTACTGCATCTTGTACATTTGTATTTTTTGTCATATTTGTATTTTTTGTATTTTTATATTGTAAATTAGGCAATTTATATTTTATTGTATATTTTATTTTAATTATAATTCCACTTTAGTATAGATAGTATAGTTATATAGTATAGATATTTAGTATAGATAGTCCACATATTTAAATTTAAGGTTACTATATGTTTATTGTATGCACCTTCCTGCCAAAGCAAATTCCTTGACTGTGCAAACTTTCATGGCCAATAAATCCCTTTCTGATTCTTCTGATTCCGGAAAATAATTCAGTTTTGTTAAATTCGGCATACAAATAATTCAGATATTATATATTCAACAGTAAAATATTTCAGTTTTTTGAAATTCGACATACAAATATTTCAGATCTTTCATATTCAAATTCAGATACTTTTGTCAGCTTTCTAGCTCCATATATATCCAGCCTAACATTCAAATGATAAGCAGATTAATTGTATTATTTATACAGTCTGTGTGCGTAAATGGATTATTTGGAATGGTCAATATTTTTGGCCGTCTCTCTCTCGATTATTTTGACCCTTTGCTCGTTTTGAGGAAACTGAGCAGTAGCTACCTATCGTTAATTATTCATTCATGTGTTAACAAGTTCATGTTAGACATGAACCTTGGTGTTAATGAATGCACAGGGTAAGAGAGGAAATGGAGTAGGATTCTGTTAGTTGAGTGTTGAAAATCCAACCCTAGTATTGCTACCAAACTATACATTAGCATGTTGTTTTCTCAACAGTTTGGATTTAATATACATGCTGTATGATATTGTGCCTCAGAAATGATTTTTATTTGTGCAAAGTTTCATTTATGGTGCTCAGTTTATCGTTTCAAGTATCTACAAACCTTTTTGATCAAACAAATTAGCAAAGCAGGTTCAGGCATGGCACTCAGGCAGCGCACGTCATATCCCCCTTCGCCGTGTTCTTAGCCCATAGGCTTAGCTTGATAGGCGGCACTATAAAGTCGCACACATGCACGCACACACATCCTTGATTACCTTTGTGTTCTGCGCTGCTGCCACCCACCATCATCCCCTTCTCCCCTATGTTGTCTGTCTGTACTCCCAGTGGGGGATTTAACTCATTGCTCCCTGCCTAATGTCATGCATGCTGCAGTGAAGGCAGCGCTTCCCCATGTACATCCATTCCGCCAATGTAAAACCATTTGTCATGTGTATGGACAAATGGTGAAATCAATCACGTGAGTGTCTTGACTCAATTGCATTTGGAGAGAGAACATTTTTGCTTTATTCATTCACTTTCCAAACAAAGTAGATCTAGTCAAGAATAGCTGTTTCCAAATGTGCTTGCATATTATTTTGTTTTTAATAATCATTACTTATCTCGTCATACCGTCTACTTATCCTACCTCTTATGGTGAATTAAATATAACTTAGTTGTTTATCAATGTCAAGGAAGTTTGCGCATTATTTTTATGGTTCTAGAGGACATTATGTTGATTTGACCATAATAGTGTTTGAATATTGTGGCAGCCCCTTGGGTAGCGGCACTGGCAAGCCCGGGGTCAGGTGATCGGGGGAAGATACGTCCGGGATCCGCCCCCACCAGAGACAACGAGTGACACAGCTGCGGCTCATGAGCCAAAACGAGGATGGCCCCATTATAAAAGGCGGGCCACCCCAGACAAATGGGGGATGTAGCTAGAAGGGAGTAGCAGCTTGACCCCAACACATGTTTTGCTACCTGTGAATCTAAACACTACTCTGCGTGTGTCGTTTCCAGTGAGGAGGGGAGATGCAGACAGCCTAGGAGACGAGTCCCTCAACTGAGGAAGAACCTGATTTTGTTTTATATCATTTTGTTTACTGGAAATAAACGCCTGTTTTGGACATCCCAACCCGTGTTGTGCCGTGTGGTCCTATCTGCGCCCCTTTGGTTGCCACAATATGTTTCCAGTATTCCAAGACGCTATGCACTGTTCTGTTGCTCATTCATCTGACTGTGTGCCAAATTCGTTTTGTATATAAATGAACTATTTTCTTCGAAAGACATACATCTGCTTACCATTCATTTGGCCATTTCACAGGACAGTATTGAATGGTTGCATTAACAGTAGTGACATCCATTCACTCCAAAAGTCTGGTTTTGAAACATCTAGTACAGACACTACATCACCACCACTCAATGTATATTTAATGTCAATGTTACTTTAGCAAATTCACTATATTGAGCCACTATCAGCTCAATTCACTTCATGATCCATTGGAATAACATTGTACTACGTTTTTGGCTTCACTAGTACCAATAAATCTCGAAAGTACCTTGAAGGTTTAAGGTCAATGAGCCCATAGAAACAGTTGCAGGACTTATACACCATCTCAAGGTTTATGACAGCAGGCTTTATAGCTGATTCTGGAATCCAGATGTGGACAGAACATTCACCCTCAAAGTAAAGTTGTTCCCTGGTCCTTGCTAAACTCATGTATCGACTTTAGCTTAAGTACAGAGAAGAGGTGTGTTCCCCACTCAAAGCTTCAACTGTAGTTGTTTCTCAACCGACAACACACTTTACATTGCCAGTACTATACCAGATATTCACATTTATTGATAAATTACACAATTGCTTGAACTGCTGCTTCTCTATACGACAAATGGTAAATTTAGTTTTAAAATTATTTACAGTAGAAGCATCCACAAATTGCTATTGCTACCCAAGTCTTGGGTCACAGAATTGATTGAAAAACAACCATATTTTGATCTTTGATCTGACAACACAAAGTCTATGTTTAATTGCACAACCATTTCAAATAATTATTTGTTTGTTGAGTTTGCGACATGAAGCATTCCTACGGAGCCTCTAAAGGGACATATAAAAAAAGAATCTGGTGCGCACGAGAAACTTTCTCGTTACCATGCTTAAGTATCTGGTGGATACCGCATGCACAGAAGCGTGCATTAGAACACAGTGTATAACTAAATATATTTCTTTAATAATGTGCATATGTCATCATATGTCAAAAACTGGAAATATAGTTATAAGCTCCGGCGCAATCGCTACACTCTACGTCCTCGTTATCAGTCCAAACTTTAATATTGTTGACAACAAAACACTTTTGTTTTCAAATTGTATCTCGACTCAGGGTATCACTGGCACAGTTGATAGCAGCAGCAATATGCTGCAACTCGCACAGTTTTTATTGGTGATCCACCGGCCAGAAACGTTCTCGTGCTAACGAGAATGTTTTTTTTCCATGTCCCTTTAGGGGCTCCATACATTCCTGTCAACCCCAACAGTGCATTTTAGAGAAAAATTATGAGTGGAAAAGACAAATAGTTGATGTATTGTATTTTATCTTTAGTACTTTACATGTAAGGGATAGGGAAATACAAGCGTTTTGCTTTTTTCAGGAGAATACAGGAAATTGAACAGTGCTCTGTACATGAACATATTATCATCAGTGTAGTGGCAGCCTTGCACAACCAACAGAGTCCAGCTTTTCTGCTGGCCTTCACAGGGGTACATTTTAAAGTATTCAACAACATGTTGTGAGGAGGTCAAGTCTCTAGTAGCAGCTTGAAGAAAACACAGAATGTCCAGTATGCACACCTTCACCAAAGTCACTTTACCAAAAATGCATTTACATATATATATACATGAGGGAGGAAAAGTATAAAATTATGCCAACCATAAAATGTTTTGAAGACATGGTTATGAGTGATATTTTGAAAGACAAAATCAACTTGTATAGTCCATATATCACACAAATATCATAAAAGCTGCTATTAGAAACTCCACCCACTACTGTTAAGCGGTGGCACCAATTTAAGTGGACCACGGTAGTACCTGTTGTACAAGAGAAGAAATACCCATTTGATGATCAAAGTACAGTTGAGAATCATACATTCATCCTGAGACACCATCAGTTGAAATGTGAGTTTAAACTTTGGGTCTTAAAGAAAATATTTGTCAGTTAATAACTGTTGATAACCTCAATCCTATTTTAATATAAAGATTGAAGTGAGGGCTTGGATTGTCCCGTTTATGATTTTCAAGAATGTGTCCATAAATATTTAACAACAGTCTAATGGGGTATAGTTACTGTATAAAATAAAAATGCATACATGGTGTGCAGTAAATCAATTTCCTAATGAGATGAAAGGAACTAAATGCCAGGTATGTAAGATACTGTAGGGGTAGGGGTGAAATATCTCTCATTGTGGTATTTGGACATACTCTTTGTTACCAAAACAATTAAATCCAAGCCCATGTAGTATAAAAACAAAAGGGAATCGTAAATTTCATCCTGGATGTTATTATTCACTCCTGAAAAGAGTAGAGCAAAACCTTAGAAGAATTGTCTTTGTTCAGTGCTTTAAAACACAACACACTAATGAACTGTTCTACACACCCTCAACTACAAATGGCATCAGTTTGCTTTAAGCCTCTTTGTAATACTTTTAATTTGTGCAGCTTCACTAACCAAAACTCGTATCATTTTCCTTTTTTTTTACAAACTAGTCCTGAGAAACGTAAAACGTTTGCATGGTCACACCTCCATTGCAATGGCATTCACATTTGTACGGCTATCTGTAATGGTTTAAACCAGTTACTGTACAATGCAGCCTCTGGTCTTATCAACCACATATCTATCAGGCCAACAGCTACGGCTATGTTGAATTAAAATATAATGTTTATTTGACTTAATTGGGGGGTAAAACATTTAAAAGTGACCTCATGTAAAATAAATGGTGCGCAATCAAAAACATGACGACATTGGGGTGACCATGAAACAAAGGAATGGAAATTCATGGAGGGGTAGTCTTATTGGTGGGAAGAGTTCCTTTGCTTTTTATGTTTTATTCATCATGTCTTGGTGTACAATGGGACAACATCCCATTACTCAACAGCTTTCCCCCCACCGTAGCAGTGTGAATAACTGGCGTTTTAAGTGAGCGTCAGCTTGACACGGTATGTACATAATAGGAAGGGTGTTAGGGCAGGTCTGACACTGCATGCATGAAATGCATGATAACATATGTCCTTTAGTATTGTCTATGTTTGATTAGATAAGAATTACAATACAAACACTTACAAATTTGGAAATAAAATAGCTGATTGTGCCGCGGTATCTCCTTTCATGCAACGAATGGTAGAGATTTTCAAACTTCACAATATACAAACTCTTATCTTCTTCTGATGTAACTTGACCTTTGACCAGTTTGATCATTTCTGAATTGTTGCCCTCTGCACTGCCACTAATCAAAGTGTTTGCATGGTATTTAGTAGTGACCAGTAAAATCCAATCTATAAGGCATTAGACTTGATCAGGACAAGTCTGAACCAGTTGTAGGATACTGACTTTGACTACATGAGAAATGTAGCAACATTTTCTGTTGGCCTTGAATGAAAATTATAGAATGTAGTGCACCAAGAAGAACCACAATAAAGATTTTGCCATCAAAGAATGTTTTCCTAGTCTGGCCAAAAATAAAATACAAAATGAATCCCAAACATGGCATGGTTCTTAATGAGGGTCTTTGACAATTGTGTGTCCATCATGTTGTCTATGATAAAACCATGGTTTTCACCAATGTTTCTTTGAAATGGTAATCTGCATATCAAAGGCCTCTTTATTGGGGAAGGTACTTGAAGATTTGATAACCAGCTAATACCCAACCCACCACACTAAAAACACTCCTTTCTATATCAGGCTTGCAACTAAGCCCCCTAATGGGAAAGCTTGAACACTTTTTGAATCCATCTGCAGTAGTAGTGCTTGCTTACTTGTACTTCCCATTGAGAGTTCACTCTCCTCCCGGCATGGAAGGGACATGCATACAAAGCCATTTTTGCTAGCGATTTAAATCCTCTAGTCCAGTCTTTGGCTTTCCACAAGTTTATTTCAAAAGGTTTACAGGAAACAGCACTGTGCAAAGAATGAAAGAAAAATGAACCCAAAAGTTGGCCTTGGTTTGTTTGTGAAAAGTTATCTTCCTCTAAAGTGAAAAATAGAAAGGATAAGTCTTTTAGAAAGCGCTGAGGGATACCATTGGGCGCCCCCTTCAGGCTATTTCTTTTATTCTGCGCATGTAATCGTGCAATTCCTCTGGGTCTTGGAAACCCATGTCCTGGCACACCCACTGAATGTTCTCTTCGTCTGTTATGGGAATCGAGTTGTAGGGCATGTCCTCCGTGGGGAGGGTGGTAAATGTGGTGAACTTAACCCTCTTGCGCTTGGAAGTGGGCGAGTTTGCCTCTTCTCCGTGCTCCTTCGTGGAGCCCCCAGAGCTGCCGTCGCCCCGGCCATGCACCTGGCTCTGAACACTGGTCTGGGAGCTGCCACTGCTGTGGTGGTCACCGTGACAACAAGTCTGTACTCCCTCAAGAGCATTACTGGGGCTTTCCACCTGCTGGGGTGAAAGGTCACTCTGCGCTCTCAGTGGCTGTCCATTACCCAGAAACACCCAGTGGTGGGAGTGATCCATGTTGGCCTGGCCCTCGGGAGGGATCCTCTTGTGGCGGTATTTCAAGACGAACACAATGCAGTTGATAAGGAACACCAGAATGGCCAAGCAAAACACCCCAAGGAGGGCGTACATGCCGATCTCCAAGTCCGTCATATTGCGAGGCGAGTGGATGAAGTCATCATCCTCCTCCTCCTCCCCCTCCGTGGGCCTTTCCTGGTTGCTGATGGTGGGGAAGTTGGTGTAGTCTATGGGCACGCTTGCCGGCTGCTCAAAGCCTCCACCACCAACGTTGGAATCAACAACCAGCGACCGCCTGGTGACAGGAGCCGGCTCCGTCTCGGTCTCTTCCTCTGAGTCTTCCTCAGGGCCAAAGCGGACTTTGACGTAAACCGGGGCGGCAGCGATGATGCTCTTGCGCTTGGTCTTTTGACACATCTCGCAGATGGTCATCTCCACACGCACCATCTCCCCAGACCCCTCACCCTCGGCCACCACCACAGGCCAGCGTTGTTGGGGCTCCTGGGAAACACTGACCACTTTGTCGTCCTGTGTGGAAGCGTTCAGGTTGTAGTCCTTGGGGTCGAAGAAGGTCAGAGGGGAGGCAGTGCTGTCACTGTAGTATAGCCAAATGGACAAGCTTGACTCCTGAAAACAAAAGGAAAACATGTACATAATTAGTAAAGATAGGGTTACTGAGGTATCAGTATATCAGTTATATGGATATGGGTGCATATATAGACAGTAAGAGCTAGAACCTAAGTTGCATTTTCCCAAAATTACTAAATTTGTATGATTTCTCCTAAAGGATATTTTAACGGCGCTAACAAGTGTTTCATGATCCTCTTTATGATGCAAGTATCTGTGCCAAATTCATCCTTTGAAGTCATCTCCAGCTCTCTCCAATCTCATTTTTTTTACATCGGCATAACACATGCCTTGGCTTTTGCGCACACACGCACATGCACACACAAAGTGTGGTACAGTTCCTTCCGGAAAAGAGTAGAAAGACAGAGGGAAAGGGGTAGGCTGTTATCCTGCAGGCAACAACAAACAAGCTGAGCTGCATGACCAGCATGACAGCTTGCTGGCCTTCACAGTAATGGCAATGCTTGTGACTGTCATACTGTAAGAAGCCTGCTTTTTTGACAATGTCCCTCCTTTAGACTACCTGCTGAAACAACAGCTTGAGCCTGTTAAAAAGACTGGAAAGAGGGGGGACACAACAGATATACTGTATGTAATACAATAAAGATACTTATGAAATGTATTAAACAGACATGTGGTTTTACATTCTGGGGGAAAGGTACAGTACAGTAATAAACTTAATTCTGTCCAGAACGGCACCCCTTAAACAAATGGATGGCTGGGAGGGAAGTAAACTTCAAGGTTGCTATGACATTCATGTTGAAGGCCGGGCCTCAATCATCTCCACTTCTCAAGATGAAGGAAATCTTTGATATAGATGCTTTAAATAATGCAGTGAATCTAGCCCCCCTATCTCTTTGGAACCAAATTAGTACTGGTGCTCACATCTAACCCCTCCACCACACCCACAAGGTGTGTCAGGACATTGGAAAGGGAGTAGGTGGGGGATAAGTTCTCTTACTTCTCTGTCCAAGGAACAGATTTACGGAAATCACTCTTAAGTTCGAGGATTGCCGACTCATGAAAGTAAGGATTCAGGCAACCATTGTGTCCTTGCAGATAAAGAAATGTTTTTGTTCTACGCATTTCTGCTCAACCACACAGCCGGCTGGATGATCAGGCATGACCGAAAGCAACAATTAATCAAATGCGAACACCCTATAAAAACCGATATGGACGGACTGCCTGATACAAAGAGACCTTGCTTGTCCATTGTCCTCCGTTCGTGGTTTATGGCTTTCATTTGTTTATAGAGTGAGGGGAAAGTTCTGCAGACGGAGGTGGAGGTTTTTCCTGTGAAACAGAATCAAATGCTGTGAAATAGCCTGATCACCCCTCAGAGAGTTGCGTGGATTGGCCGCCTTTTATGGCCCAGGCCTCGAAGAGCACTAAAGACAATACATTACCTAAATTAAATTTTAAGGTGGCCAGGCACAGGAAGGCTAGATAAATTGGAATTTAATGCCAGCTTATTCTGACTGAACCTCGGTTCCGGTTGCCTTTTTGGATTTTGGATTGAGGTGCAGAGAGCTGGAACAAAGCGAGCTCCCCAATGGGGTATTGGGCAGTGACTGTCAAGCTTGCTGGTGGGGAATGAACATAGGGCAGACACTTCCACAGCCACATCAACATTCTTCAGTCACACAATGAGATCACGCCTCCCTGTGAAGGTGGAACACTGCAGCCAATTAATTATTTCGGGTGAATTACAAAAGCCGAATTCCCTTGTTGCCGCCGCCGAAGTACGGCCACTGAGAGAGACCCTGTGCTTCTCTGCCGCTTATTAAACAAGATGTCTCTTCGCTGGTTTGTGTGTGATGTTCCCTGGGAGCTGGGTTTCATAAATCAGACAATGTTGGTCCAGTCCTGCATTGGTGAAGAGCTGTTTGGGTGTGCTACAGTAATGAGGCAAATGGACTAATGAGCACTTCAAGCGTCAACAGTTCGTCTTGTTTGTGTGTGATGACATAAAAATTCATAAGCTGCTTCTCCCTAACAGATGTTTCCTCTTGTAACATTTTAAGATTGATACAAGGTCTCATATAGGGACGGCATGCAGTGTCCCAGACTTTTTACAGAGATTCTCTACAGATGCACACTCCAGATGGACTCCAGATCCACTTGTTAGATCACGTTTGTCAACTTACTGGTGAAGTAAGTGTTCTCAAAAGGGCACCAATTAAAAAACAAAAACATTTGTACTCCCAACTGAGAGCACACCACATTTTATTTCTCATTGTAACATGAGTATTTCTGGTCATATGCTCATATGTTTTTCAAATTTTCAGAATTTGTGGCTGTTCTCAGTGCTTATTGTAATTTTTGACTTCAGGGAAAAATACAGAAAACATCCAGTACTACTTTCACTTTACTGGTGCCCACCCAGGAATGTCATAAATGATTGCCCTTGCTAAACAACTGCGTTCACTCAGTGCAAACCAACTGTTTTCCAGTGCAATAAATAAAAAGGAATAAAAGAGAAATAATAGCCCTTTGTATTTTGTTCTATATCCTTGTAGATAATTTTCCATATCAGTACAGGATCTAATTACTATGTGTTAATACTTATTACAAAATAGTGTGTTTGTGTTAGCTTATAGGAGGGTCTGCGCACATATGCTGTGTCATGCCAATACTGGTCATCCAGAGTCACACCAGCAAGGCCTTTATTACATCCATTCATCCTGATAAGTGTCCCCGGGTGTACCCTTACCTGCTTTGGTGCGGTGAGTGTCTGCAGGCCAGTTGCCTTGGCGACCATTGTGTGACTGTTCCCAGGGCTGGGCTGAAGCACCAGCGCCAGGCTGGAGATGGCATGGACGCGCAGCTCCAGGATGGACACCTTCTCATCGGTGACGGAGAAGCTAGTCTCGCCCAGCACCGCCTCCACGGCCAGCGGAGACTCCACCTGTGAGAAGGGGAGAGCATTCAGACCCTATGCGTTTATGCGTGTTTGTTTATGCATGTATCCGTGTCCATCTGTCACCCAGTAAACTTGCTTACTTGAGGGACTATACTACGGTGGCCCTGAAGTGCAAAACACACCCACTAATATGAGTACATCCCCCAAATGAAAACACTCCCCCCAAATACGAATCAACTCCCCCAAATACGAATCAACTCCCCCAATACAAAAACACGCTCCCCCAAATGGGAAACGACATTACATTAACTAAAAAACACATTACATTAACTATGAACGGAAGGGGTAGGTACTACAACGCTAATGCACAGTAACTAACAGGAAATAAGAAATTGATCGACAGAAGTACAAAATGCAATAGCCTGACAGAGTTACGTGCACCAGGACATTTGTTTGGCTATCGAAGCATATGTAGCAAATAGTAAGCTACTTATGCAAAAGTATAAATTGCGTGTTAAACGTAAAAATCGATAGCCAAACAACTATCCTGGTCCACGTAACTCTGTCATTGGGTGTGCCACGTCGTGGCGCATCCTTTGTTATCTCACATATATATTTATTATTATTATTTATTTTAGCCCCCCTAATCCTCGGTCAATATTTAGACTACATAGACAAACTACGTGTCAAAAGTTTCGTCTGGCTAGCGATTGATATGCTATTACTTTTATGTACGTTCCGTTGCACAGTTTAGGACCATACAACGTTTTTGTGGCATAAAGTTGATTTTGTCGGCAAAGGGTAGACTACTCAGTTATAATAGCCTACGTCACATTGTCGGCACATGTTAGCAACGACGCATTAGATACGACGTGCATAGAAGACTGTCGCACAGCAAAGATGGTATCGTGCCGCCCCCCCTAGCATCCGTCAATATTTTGATTACTTAGAAAACGTTATGTCAAAAGTTGGTAGCCATTGAGTTGCTTGTCTTTTTATTTACCTGGCTAACTTGCTAGCCACAGTCACTGACGCTACTAACGTCACGAAACACGCGTGACTACCTCTAGCAGAACATTAGTTTAGCAGCTTGTTAACTTCTGGGAGATAGAGCTAGCTAGGCTAACTATAGCTTTAACGCTACTGCAAGGTAGCTGCAGAAACGCCACAAGCAAAGAGTCCAGGGTGATAACTATTTACTCATTTTACCGTTCGGAAACGGTAGTCTACTATTTCACTGAAGCATTAGCATCATGACATTAGCCTATGTTGCCCGGGCAACACATACAACAGCGGTCTATGATGCATCTGTTTTCAATCGTTAAAATAAACATTACTCACAAATACATTGTCGTTGTACGATTTATTATGACATTAGATTACAAATAAACGATTTGTTGGTTTCAAACCAGTACTGCAACGCTGTAGCCTACGCGAGACGAGACACTGTGTAGCTAACAAAAACATCCACAGCTGTTTACAGTATAAGTCAAACGGCGACAGAACATGTTCGGCACTCCCTTAAATCAAAAGTATTTCAATAGGTGAAACTGTCTGACTACTAACCCGAACTTCATTGACACAGCCTAAACTTGTCAATCTGTTCATGAAAGCAATAGGCTATTTAATTTCAGCCTAAACCGTACAACGGAACGTTCAACCAACGATCGCCACCAAGACGAACACTGTAGTATACAATTTACCGGGGCTTCTCCACAAAGGGCTATATCGCATTTTGCGTCATTACTGACAATGATCGCCTTTGAGCTTTTTATGCATGAGCGATTTTCCACTGAATAAATGTCAAGTTTATTTACGTTTCTGGGGGCATGTCATAAGTTAGCAGACATAGAGCTACTGTTTGAATCGCGATTCCATCTGAAATATTTCCAGTGATAACGTTGTTACAGTAGCTTCTTTCCAAGGGTGTTCTTAATGAATTATTATGGAATAGCCTAGAATAGACTATGAGTAGGCTAAATGCTTGAAAATATCACTAGAAGGGAAAACTTAAAGGGACGGACAAGCAGGCACACCCTCACAATTTCCCCAGAAATTGTATGCTCTCTAGTTATCATTAAGTTGATCGTTTTGGTTGGAAGAAAAGAAGAAACATTTGTGTTAACAATTCAGAGTCATGACTTGCACTACTCTTATATTTTAATCAGGGACATTCCTATGAAATAATCTTAGATATGCTGATAACGTTTCACAACATTAAAATAAGTAGCTGCGCACGCTAGAAACGCAGTTGAAGGAAGCAGGACTTTTCATCAAAAAAACTCAGAATAGTCCACGACAGAAGAACGAAATGCCACAATTACAGAGTTACGTGGACCAGGATAGTTGTTTGGCTATCGATTTTTACGTTTAACACGCAATTTATACTTTTGCATAAGTAGCTTACTATTTGCTACATATGCTTCGATAGCCAGACAAATGTCCTGGTGCACGTAACTCTGTCAGGCTATTGCATTTTGTACTTCTGTCGATCAATTTCTTATTTCCTGTTAGTTACTGTGCATTAGCGTTGTAGTACCTACCCCTTCCGTTCATAGTTAATGTAATGTGTTTTTTAGTTAATGTAATGTCGTTTCCCATTTGGGGGAGCGTGTTTTTGTATTGGGGGAGTTAATTCGTATTTGGGGGAGTTGATTCGTATTTGGGGGAGTTGATTCGTATTTGGGGGGAGTGTTTTCATTTGGGGTATGTACTCATATTGGTGGGTGTGTTTTGCACTTCAGGGCCACCGTACTATACAGAATGTGAGTGTGTTAGAGATTGAGAAAATGTGATTCCCCTCCCCACCCTGCCCCACAAGAAGCTCTTTGGTAATTACAGACATCCACAGCTTTGCACCTGTTATCATCTGTACACCCTCTTTTCAGAAGTGCACTTTCATACCTTGGAATCATGGCACTGAATGCTGACTCGCCCTTCACTACTCCCCTACGTCCTCATACTGTAAATCGGGCTGTGTTCTCTCATTCCTCACATCTACAAAGTGACAGTCTGGAACGTGTCAAGATATGCAAGAAGCTCTCTTTTAGATTAGCTGACAGGTTTGGCATCAAAGGAGGGTGGGGGTTTTTTGGGGGGACTTTTTCCTCATTACCGCAATTGTTTGTTCACCCACAGACTTAGCACATCATTAGTTATCTAAATATTGCCCTTGTCCTCATCGAAATTTGGCTGTGTCATTGCTGTTGGGGAAGAGCTAATACTAAATCAACTGATCATAGTGGGCATTGGCATCCTCACATTTTTTCATTCGGTCTTAAAAGACCATAATAATATTTTGTGGTAATTAAAATCTTATCCCCAACCACCCCCACAAACACACACAACTGCTACATTTAGAAATATTTTAGCTCTATGGCTCCCTGTTCATTTTCTGTCTCCCTCTCTCCTCTTTTTCTCAGACCATTTAGAATCAGACGACTTCACTCTATTCACCCTCTCTCTCTTTTGCACTCATCCTCTATCTATTTCTCTCTTCCTTTATTTTTCCTCATCAGGAAAATCATACATATAAAAGCCTTTGGAACAAAGATTGCTGACTTGAGGAGGCTATGAGGAAAAGGAGGGACATATCCAACACAAAATGATACCCAGCCTAGTAGAAAACTTTTCTACAATGGTTTTGCTTGACATCATCAGCGAGATAGATAGAAGGACAGGATGAGAGCGAAGGAGAGGGTAAATACAGTGAAGTCTATGATTATAAATTCTCTGTAGTCAAGATTCCCAGATGCATACTGTCTAGATCAAATGAACTAATGTGCTTAAAGATGCTGTAAAGTGGAATTGAAAATGAGTTTTAAGTTCATCACACCACAGAAGAATGTGTTGTTAACTACCCATCCAAATTTGGATGCTAACGTGTTAGTTGTTAATTAAATGTTAAATGATAGTTCGAACAGTACAATGTTAGTTAGACAAGCCAGCTCTATCTCATCTGTTTTTAATTAACCCTGATTTGCAAGGAATGCAATAGCAGCTAGATATAGAAAACCCCTAGACATGCTAACTAGAACTGGAGAGAAGCAGGTGCTCTGACCTCTAAAGTTTATCAAAGCTGAATGATAGATTCAGACCCTCTCAACAGTAGAGCTGTTTCCTCTATTTTTCTACAAAAAACATATTTGAAAGGTGTGCGTGTGGGGGGCTTTTCACTCCCCTACCAAATACAGCAACGGTGATATAAAAAGTGAGAGGGACAAATACATTTTTAAGAAAAGCCAAAGTTACTTTATTCAGGAACTGGTGAAATGAATTTGATCCCCTAAAACGGATGGACCATGATAAAATTGGATGTAATTCCCTTAGTTCTGGTTCATGATTTATGGATGTAAATACCCTTGTAGAGAGTAGGACAAAACCTTCTCCATTATTGAATAGTGTTAATTTTCCGGTTTGGTCCTTGTCCCTTGGTCAAAAGACGAGTACTATTAGTGGACCTGAACGCTAGATTATTTCATCCTCCTTAAGGCCATTAGTAGAAAAAGAGGAGCTTCTATATTTAACAGGATGAGATAGAGACAAAAATAAGTGGAAACGATAAGAGTGTGAACTAATTGAGGGGGAAAAAGTAGTGTGTCATGTAAAAGAAACACACCAAAAATCATGTGGATGCACTCAAACCTTTTATAGTGCCATATTTTCAGGCACAGGCAATCATTTGCTTCTGAAAAAGTACCTTTAGGCTATTCCTTTAATTGTTAATGGCCTTGCTGGTTTCGATTTAATTGGTAAACCTTTTCTTTTTGCATGTGTGTATTGAAATAAAGTACTTTTTTGGCAGCCCCTACAAAAATGAACGCTTACAAAAGTTAAGATGATCAGATTAAATGGCTGCCAATTATCAAATCTCCTAAAGCACTCTGCTCCTATTAACTGATTGTCTTCTACAGGACATTCATTTAATAAAAAAGGTCCCTATAACTCATTCATTTTCATGAATGAGCAAATTAATTAAATAATTTAGTTTGAGAAGATCGATGATTCAAATCGTCCAAGGGGCAGAATATCTCAATAGGGTGCACAGAATAAGACATTTTCTAGGACCATTTTCGAAGTCCAGCAGTCTCTCTGCCCAGTACAACATTCCGCGAGCTAGAGATCTTTTAATTGCTTTCAGTCCTCAATAATTTGAGTTTTCCAAGCCATCAATCATGCAAGTTAGAGGCAGGGGGCTGCACAGTGGTAGATTAAGCTGCCACAGAGCGTGTAGAGCCTATGTCTATACAGATGAAGCCATCGTGAGTGGCTTCAAGGACAGAAGCAACAGTCAGATCTCATTTATCATTTCATCACAAGTGTAAACGTAGCTTTCATTCCTCCTCCTCTTTTGAAAGTGTCAACCGTTGGGGAAAAGTATGAAGGCTAGCTACCTTGCTCTCATTTGAAAGGCTAACCTCCATTATGGCATGTGTGATGACACTCAATACCGTGCATATCATATTTCATAAATCGCATCAACGTTACCATGACCTAAATTTCTTGTCCGTAATGTCCATATGTTTATGAATGCAGGAACTGTGATTAAAAGGAGGGCAGTCAAGGGTGTCCATTTTCAAATGTTTACTTATTTTTCCTTTTAAACAGAAAAGCCACTCCCAGGTGTTTTACCTTCAGCGTGGTGGAGCCCAGCTCAAGGCCCACCAGGACGGTGCGGTCCACCAACTCCGCTATCCGGGGGTCGGCCACCTTCAGGGAGTCCTGTACCAGGTCCGTTACGTCAACCTGCCAGTCGGGCCCTAGCATGGTTATGACCTGGTCAGTCCCCTCAGTGGAGGTGGTGTGGAACTGGGTCAGCACCTTGACCACGGCCCGCTGGAACTGCAGGGTACAGCCGCGACTCACGCGCTTGTCATCGTCGTCGTCTTCAGTTTCGCTGTCCCGGGTGCTCCTGAGGGGAAAAGAAGAGAAGTAGAAAAGTAGTTGTCAACGTGATATACAGAGCCGATAAAGTAAGCTGTATTAATTCTGTAATAATTATTTCCATACACATGTTTAATTTGTTCATCCTCAGGCTGTAGTGTAGAGAAATCTGTCAAGTAATCAATGTGACTGCTAAAACTTGTTGAAGACATAGCTGTTTGCATGCACAAGTTGTTGTCTACTGTTAGAACTTAGATGCACTGTATACTGTACATATAACGTTTACAGTTCTCAAAAAAGTTATTCTGATCCTTTTTTCTTCACTGCCACTTATAATTACGTACTTTGATATCACACATCACAGCACTTGATAACAGAGTTAGGGTAGGTGTACTAGACGTTCCAAATGTTAGAGATTTGCTGATAGTATCTGTTGTGACATGCCCTTTGCTAGGAACTACTCCAAACCGGTGTTCAGGTAATCTGAAAAGCTTTGAACAAGCAAAGAACGTGCAAAGCACGTCCTCCATCCCCCAGGTGACTAACGTGTGTACTGAAATCTGACCAAGCTCAATCTGTTGCACCAGAAGACATGCATTGCCAAACCTCCAGCCCAGCCCATCCCACCCCAGCCCCATCCTCCTCCCCTGCCAGTGCTGCTGACAAGCTGCTGGCTTTTCCTTAAATGCTATAAAGCCCTCCTTCCTTCCTTGGCTAATTAATCTTTGCTTTGACTTATCCATTGGAGAACTTGAGATTCAGGGCCTTCGGTAGGGGCTGTCAGTAACTGACAAAGCATATCCCACCCATTGATTCCTGGAGATGGACAGAATATTAAGCAGCTCTGTCCCTGGGTTTGTTCCCTTAAAAGCTCTCACAATCACCCCACCACCACACACACACACACACCTTCTCATCCCTGTGGACACGTACCCCATCCAGTCTTATCCTGAGGTAATGCTAATGCATGTAAGGTTAAGAGGTGTTTTTCTGGTTCTTGTGTTTATAAGCTCCTTGGCCTCTGTGGCTGTGTGGAGGTGAGTCTCTTGGGTTAGGAGTCAGGGAAGGTGAGGGCGCTACTTTCCCTCTCAAAGAGTTTATGACACGCTGTCATAGACACAAGTCAGGGAGAGTTTGCCTCCATGTACCTGGAAATATTATGTGTTTCATGTTTTTTCCCCTTTTTCTTTTTTCGCACTGGCTTGTCTGTTCCTATTAGGATCTTTGATTCTCCAGGCCTACCTGATTTCACTTTGTTCCTGTTTAAGAACACAATGCTGGATTACACATTCAGTAAGCAATGCTGCGGCAATGTAGCAGAAGTACAATGTGGTCCAATAGAGCCAGCCACTGGATGAGCTTCTGGCTCTAAATATGTTGGACAAGGGATGGCAAACAAGGAAGGTATGGAGATAAAAAGAAACTGAGAAAAGGGAAGTTGGAACAGAGAAGAATAGAGAGACAGAGATAAATGAACAAGATAGATAACTAAACAAAACAATGAATACTGAGATGGCAAGACAGGGAGTGGGGAAAATGGGCTACTGCTCAGAGGAGTTATGTAATGAAACAGACATAAAATTGCTTCAAAATTAAAAGCATGGCTTTGGCTCTGCCTGTTGTTCCAACGAAGAGGCAGAAAGTATTTCATGCGGTATGCAGGCCTAATGTTTTTTGACACTGTTCTGACATTCAGGCATCTAGCTAAGTGCTTCTTGTTTGCTAAAAAGGTGGTCTGATGTTTCAGACGGTTCCTTCCATTCAAAACAAACACAGTACTGTAAAAGGGTCTCTAGCCTTTTTCATCTGAAGAAACACACAGTTCATCATGCAGTTCACAGTCTCACGGTCTAGACGTTTTAATGACTAAAAGCTTAACATTACTACCTGTCAGCTTGTGGATTAACACATGATCTTCATACTTAAGTTCTGTAAAATTAAGGAGATTTGTATTTCATAACTTAAAACCATGCATTGGCTGGAAATTACAAGACCTAGCAGAGCATACAAACATACCACCTCCATTTTTCTCATTATATTGTGAAAAGGGGGTTGTTTTTTGCAGGCATATTGTGTTGATCAAAAAGTTAAAAGCAAACATGGATTTTCCTGACAAATGTTTACTTGGCAGCATCAGCAGTAAGTACAACAAACACTTGAAACTGTAGAACATGTGAAAGACGGCAACCCTTTCTACACCTCACAACCATAGGTTCTCATTACTAATATACCCAGACCCAAGTGTATCACCTAGTATTGCTAAAATACCATATATCACTACTAGTTTATCACTATAGTACTACCTATCAGTAATACAGTACAACCTAACACAAATGAAGCTTAGCGCAAGTTCAGTCAGGCAAGACCGAACCTTTTCATTTGGGCACACACGATAACGTTTCACTATTCACTCCCTCCGCTAAGAACGCTATCTCCTTCCCTCTTTCTCATGTCGGGTTTTCATTCTGGGTTTCAGTAGGCAATCGACTAGCCGCTCTCTATCAATTAGCGGTGACAGAACTTTTCCCTCCAGCCAGCCTATCACAATGATGCGGTGCCTTTAAATACGTGTTTCTCCCCGTTTAGTTTGTCCATGCTACCAAAGTGCGCGACCCTCCACCTCCCCGTCGCTCCTCTGGCTGGGTCGTCGGTTTCCGCCACCACCACCAGTGTCTGGACTCCGTGGGGATTCCTCTTCGGATACGGGGCAGATGCCCTTTGATCATTTTAATTCCCACGGGGTCTAAGCTCCAAACACTTGTAGTACATTTATCATTCTGTAAATAAACATCACTTTACTCTTTAAGGTAGAGGTCTCTCCTGATTGAACTAGTTTATCACCTTGCACTAATGTTGAACCACTTACCACTACAAATGTATCACCTAGCACTGCTTCTGTACCACCTAGCAATCCTGCTGTAGGACCTAGCGCTACTAGTTTACCACCTAGCACTACTAGTTTACCATCAGGTACTACAACTGTACCATATTAGTTCGTTTTCAACAAACAACACACTACGTTGCTTTGATTGGTTGTAGGTCTATTCAATTGAGCAAAGAGGCATTTGTTTTCCGGGTTTAGTTAAAACACGCCCCATACTCACAGCCCAACGGAGCGTTATCAGACTCATATTCTGACCAGAATTATGAGTATGACAACGTCAGGCTAGTACCATATAGTTACTAGTATCAGAGTCCTACCTGCGGTCGGGTAGAATGGGTACCCTCCAGCCCTTGATGAAGCTCAGGTTGCTGTCGGACAGTTCCAGGTGGAGGGGCAGCTTGGGCACCCACACAGTCAGCTCCAGGGGAGAGCTCAGGTGCTCGTAGCTAAAGATGACTCTGGCATTCATTGAGCCCCGTGTCTCCTTGCCGTTGACAAAAACGTAGTCGCAATTCATGGATACCTGTGACAAAAAAGGTGTTGAGCCGTCAGCAGTCATATGATGAGGGTGGGTGACAGGGATTTGGGGTTTTGGGGTAAATATTGTACAGTGTCACCTGTTTTATCTTGTTGGATTTTCTGTCCCTCACAGTTGAGGATGATGGGAGCAGTGATTTGCTTCTTTAGCTTTAAGAGTATTTTAAATGTGCCGTGTATTTTTAGGTCGTGTTAATCTTCTTTTTGGTTGATGTTCCAATATTATGCCACGAGGGGCTGTATTTTTGCAATTAGGAAGAGATCTGGAAACATACGGTAAACAACACTACTTGAGGCAGATCTCATTTGCATCTCTCCTAGAGTGGAATAACTGGCCTTGAGTAAAGGCAAAGCCTATTCTAAGTCTTTAAAAATATAAACTGTCTCCCCCCTCCCCCAGCCATCACCGTTTTCACTATTAGGAATGTCTGCAATTATTTAGACACATGCAGTATGCTAACAGAAGCTTTCCAGCGACAGATAATACATACAATGTGAATGCTTTATACACCAAGGCGCACACAAGCTATTCTTGTTTACCTCCCTCACCCCCTCCCTTATGTAACCACAGCCACAGTTCACACAAATACCACATATCCCATTTAATACTAAATTATTTACTGTAATTGATGTATGTGTGTGCGGGGAGGAGGGGGGTTGCTTTTTAGGATACCATCGATGATTTATGTAGCAATGGGAGGCAGCTGACACTGTAATCAGAGAAGCTAATCTCCTGCAAATGGAGGTCGGGCTCGCCAGTTCTCTCAGGGCTGAGGATTCATCATAGCCTCAAAGAAGATATGGGTAATAAAATATCCCGTCCGCACAAGAACCCAGACAGGCCTATTCCGAAACGGGAGCAATACACAAACTGTGCTGAAAGGCTCTTGGAAGAAGGAGGGTGCAGACTTGGATCAAATACTATAGCCCCCACACACAATATAGCAGTTTTTGAAAGGTCTTGATTTGATTCAACCAGAAACCTTTGTTTGATTGTAGTCTGATTAGTAAACCAAGTCAAAGTTTTTTTATACTGTATTTTAACCATGTGTATCCAAAATAAAGTGGAGGAAGGTAGTTGAGTCATGTCGTCCGAAAAGTTCTGCGGGGTCTTATGGTATCAGTGAGCTGGTAGGCTACCTGAATGTACCTGTCCTTCTCATGTACACACACACACACACACACCCACACCCGCTAACACACACACTTCTGCATCATGACACAACAGACCCATCCGCACCTGTGTCCCCAGTATGGCAGCCACAGTCTATGCTCCCTATGCCTCTATTTTACAGCCATTCTTGTTAGCCTAGCTGGTTGTGTGGCTAAATGCGCTAACTCTGGCTCCAGCCTCACCTCCCGTGGCTGCGGCTAATTAACTTGTCTGTCTAATTGGGAGTCAAAAGCTGTTAACGACTACTGGCGTCAATGCCTGAGGGGCCCAGGGAAAGAGCTCTCATGCACAGAGACGCAAGACGCTGCCGACCCGAGTGCTAATGCCACCGTTGATTTGCACAGTCACCCTCCATGAAGCTAGTAGATTGCTCGGGAGGGTCAGGGGCAAAGAGACAGCAAGGATCAACCCTATGGAGCATGTTTGGTATGGTGGAGTTGGGGTTGGAGCCTAGTTTTCCCTCAAAGCTGATAGAAAGCATTTGAAAGTCATTGTACACAGTTAACCCTCCAGAAGCCGGGGGGAAATCATGATGGTACTACTTTGTTGACATTGTGTCCCAACAGGTGGCGTCATTGGTTTGTCATGGTGCCATTGCCAAGTTAATGGGCCGCTTGGGTTTAATGCAACACACTGTAAAGTCCCTCTTAGACAGCAGGCATGTGGAAACAGAAGGCTAGTAGGCTCCTGTATGTCTGCATAATGTTCACTGGGCTCTCATTCATAACAATTGAACAAGAACAATTAGTTTGTTGTACAATGATTAGTACACTGGATTTGGGGCCAGATGTCTCATAATCATCATGCCAAATAAGCGTTTAAAAAACAGGAATTTTTCATGTGGACTTGTAAAGGAGAATAGGAGTCACTTGGGTGCATTATCCAACTGTCACCATCATCCTCGGGTCTGCTGTGGGCCTGGTGATATCACCTGTTTCTTCCGGAGTTGAAGCAGATTTCAGTCCAACACTAAGTAAAGAATGCTGTCTCCGTGTTCGCTGTGTTCATGTTGAGTGAGGTGTGACAAGATGGTGGGACGCTTCGAGGCCCTCATGACCGTGGCTTCGCTCGTCCTCGCCGAGTAGGTGAGAGAGAAGACGTGTCGCCACTGATCCGTTATCGACAACGACAAGGCGACCGCTTAATCTGTGTCATATGAGATGTACCTCACCCTCTCCCTGTCGTGTGTTGATCTCCCTTCCACATTATAGCGCTTCTCTTCTTGGCGCGCCTCTCTCTGTGCCTAATGGTGGAGGTGTCAGATCGGTGTGTGTCTGCGACTCTGAGGATAATGGGGAGGGAGCAGCAGTTCTCTGGCCAGGCGAGATGACCACTTGCATGGAAGAGGGCTCTCCGATGCAGACTCCCTCCTTATCTGTGTCCTCATATGGGAGCTGTGACTCACACGCAGCCCAGGGAGTAAGGATCAGCTGGGCGAAGAGTCATGTCTTCTGCTCACTGACGAGGCCCCACAGGGTTCCAGCCGTCGCCTCGCGCCCCAGTCCCTCGCTGCACACACACCGTCACTCCCATGTCCCCCCATCCCTCTCCAAATAAAAACCTTGTCAGAGTAGAACACAGCTGCATGCTTTAATAAATATCCCTTTGCGGTTCCACACACACAAGCAAGAAATATGGACACAAACAGAGCTACTGACGCATGCACTGACTGTCACACACATACAGTACAGCCTCCACATCATAGTCAAATGGGATTGGGTTTTCCGCCAGCGCTGACATATACCATGGCCTATTTATTAAAAAAATAGGAAAAACAAACACATAACACAACAAACAAATAATAGCAGCAAAGAAAAATGAGAGCAGCAACCAAAGCTTGAACAAAAAAATAAAAAAGTTTTGTTTGCCATGTAAAACATGAATTGAATTACTTAATGGCCAACACTGCTTGTATTTCCTACTATGGATATTATAGTATACATGACATGGAAAGGCCTTCTAAGGTATTTCAATCTACTAAGAGTATAGGCCTCAGTCCTGAACGTTCCACAAACATAACTCAATAAGATTTTGGATAGCTTCTTGAATAAAACAGTCTGATCTGCATGACTGCTACAACTGCCATATGAAAAATTAGGAGCCTGTTAAAATGTGAGGGAGAGAGCACAACCTTTGTGGACCGCTTCATTCTTTATATTCTGTGCAGGGCTTTTTATTGAACTGTCAGAACTCATGTACATCTCCCCTTGAGGCGCTCATCTTGAATTAGCCTCTGAAGTTCAATGGCGGGGGCATCGAAGCAAACCCCCCCCTAATGTCTTGCCTTAACAGAAGTGGGCAGTGACCATTTTAAAACATTCTCACGCCAAAAAAAGTTATGATAAAATGTCCAACTTTTTATTTGCCCTCAGACATGTGGTTTTCCAGGCGCAAAGACATGTCAATGTCAGAATATGAGAAGAATGGAATCGGGTTTGCGTATATCTTGATTGAAGTGGATTTTCTCAGTCATCAGACTGGAGTCCTATCTGGTGCAGCAGTACATCCAAGCTGCCTAACACCACTCTATGATCTGAATAGTCTGAACCTCTTGAATGATCCCAGTTCACTCCAAGTTCATTTTCAATAACTGCAAAGTACTTACATGCAACCCAGATATGGCTAAAAAGGGATGTTTGTATCACGTTTCACAGAGTTCCCCACAGGTACTTTAATACAATCTTCTAAATACATGGTGGAGAGAATGGGCAAATAACTTGTATTCAATTTTGGAGGTTACAGCCTCCTTTATCCAGCCTTCAGCTGTGAAATAGGATTTAGCTCTTGCTGCTCATGGGGGCCAGCTATCTAAATTTCAGTCTTTATTTAATCCACAAATGGGAGTTGATACTTTATTCTCCAGCCTGAGGTTCCCTGTGGGCTGGGTAGTCGTGTTTGTGATTCATCCCAGGACACTAGTGCTGTCTCCTTGCCTGCAGCCAGCTGGCTTGGCTAAATGAATGAGCGTGGATTGCAGGACTTGCACCAGATAAGCAGACAACCAACCCCCCCCCCTGTCTGGGGATGCTGTGACTGGACTAAACCAGGCAGCACTGGGGTAGTCTTTCAAAAATGCATGTTATGGAGCTATTATGTTTAATTTTTTTCCAGACCTTTATTGATTTGGATGTATCGTGAGAGTTCGAACATTCATTGATTCATCCCCCAGAGTTTAGAGGCAATTGAATCAAGGGCACATATGGACAGGCGTATAATGAGATTTTGATGCTTGCTTGATGGTATCTTGAAGCATAGGGGTGTGTCCATTAGGGTTTCAATTAGCCTATAGGGATGCCTGTTCAGACTCAATAAGACAAAATGGCATCTTTGATGGGAAATTGCTTTTACCGTACCTTTACAATGTCTTCATTGGAGGACTTGCACTCTACGAATGACGACACATCTGTGACGACCCCATTCATCTCTATGGAGACCACCTTGACTGGGATGGCCACGGTTCTTCCAGTCAGTATAGCGGTGTTAATGATCTCGGTGTCCTGGGGAGAGCAGGAAGACAAATATATCCGGTTACCCCTTTCCCCATTAGTACAGTATAACTTGCTGCTTGGAACGAGAACATTTCACAGCATTACAAAAAGGAAGTCCACAGACTATGCCCCGAAGCTATTCTCAGTGGTAGATCCGGTTAGATTTTGATGCTGCCCTTATGGGTTTTATCACATCCACTATTCATGTTCAAGTCTATAGATATTGAGCTGTCCTTAAACCACTCCATGAACACTGAAAAGAAAAACCAAAGAAAAAAAAACTGAGCAATGCACAAAAGCACATAATAAACATCAGTTTACCACACAAAACAGAACATTTATGTCTTTACACCCTTTCAGCTGCATTTTGTCTTAAATTAAGCTGTTATTGTAAGAGACACAAAAGGCAAGATGTTTGCATTGAGAGGGGGACCGTATACCAAGCAATGAAAGCTGTTCAGAGAAACAGGCTTTTGTTCATGACACAAAGATACAAACACTTGCATAAACTTCGATATGACAAAACAAATCCTGTCTCAACAAAACAGAACCTAAAATAAATAGATGTGCCTTCATCAGTTACATAATGCCCAGTAACAGGTCACCATTCTCTCCAATTACAGTGTTGGGGACAAGCATTGTTGTACTCTGTCCATACCAAAGCGAAAACATTGGCTGTCCTTCTCCCACTGCCAGAAAACTTAAACATGGTTGAAAACTGATTATAAACAAGGCTGTCAGCAGATTTACACTTTTATTATGACTCCGCTGAGATAGAAACAGACAATTAAAATGCACGTAGGGCCTTTCCGTTGGCAAAGTTTGAATCAATTCATTATTTTGGATGGAACTTAAGCTGTGTGGGGGTAACAAGTTTGACTCCAATTTGTGTCCCTTGTGGCCCCCAAGAGAAAACCAAAACAATGCAAATGTGCTCTAAATCAAAACAGCATATTTTAATACTTGTCAGATGCTGAATTCTAAGTCTTAATGAGACACAATATTACATGTTACAAAAAGAACGCAGCATGAAAGACTGGAGAATGATATAAAGAGAACATTCAAGGCCCAAACACAGACAGACAGATGTTTAACGTGACAGAAGTTTAACCCAAAAAGCTATCAAAAATATGAATATGACACAACAAGCAGTTTATATCACTATCAGTCTCTAGAAAAACCAAAGCATGTATAGTGGCTATCTAAAAACTTAAAGCCCTTAGACGTAACCACCGTGCCAGCAGTAATGGTTAGCTCAACGCACCTGTCAGATGTTGGTTCACAGTCCAGGTTCGGGCATCTGACGTGTCCAAAGTTGATGTGGGCATGTGTTTGTGTGCGTAAGTGCGTAAGTGTATATTTGTGCAAGTGAATGTATATTTGCGTGGTTGAAAAAACGATATCTCTCTGCTGGCTCTCTATCAACAACTCAAATCCAACTCATTGTTCCCACAAACAAATCCTCACACAGGGCTCTATAAGCCGCCTCCCACTGGGCGGAGCTACAGATACCTATTAATCAATTAATCAATTAATTAATCATACCAAATAAGGTCTATTCCCCAAGGTCTGGGTCAGGACCAAAGGGAGAAAGGAAAAAGGGGGTTTGGCTCCGACAGAATGTTTAGAAAACCTTGAGATCCAGTTAACCAACAATAATGTCCACTAGTTGTTGACAGATCAAATTAGATAAAATGTTAAGGCAATCATAGCTTCAAGAGAATGTCCATTCCTCCCAAGTTTTATGACCCCACAGTCATGACAGGGGCATCCAATACCAACAAATCATGGGCTCCGAACAAAATGGGCCCTCAATGGCGTCATAGCAACATACCACACTGCCACCCACTAAATACTAGGCTACCCTTCAGTGCTCCTTTATCCACGAATCATCATACAGTCTAATGCGTATCAGATTGAAGACCCCTGGTACTGACATTCCGGGAACGGGACTGCACCTGACTACATCAATTGTATGCTCCAGCCTTACACCCCCACCTACGGTCTTCTTCTGACAACCGTCTGGTGGTCCCACTGCTCAAGAGCGCCCGGTCCCAACAAAAGCTCTTCTCCTGTCTGGCCCCCCAATGGTGGAATCATTTCCCCACCTCCATCAGTGACACTGACTGTCTCCCCACCTTCAAGGCTCAAGACGCACTTGCTCCGGGAGTACAACGGCACTTAGGAATGTTTGGCTGGACCTGATGTTTCCTCCAGGATCACAATTAATCTTTTTGAGAGACTTGTTGCTCTTGTTGGTTAGTTGTAACTGTCTTAAAACTATTGTACTTGCTGTGTAATATATTTTTGTTGCTTGCTTCCAGAGGTACACCCTTGCACTTTTCAAGGTTCATGTTGTTTAATTGTATCTTGTTAACTACATGCTCTTATGGTTCTTCCCTTTGGGACTTATTTAGTTCACAATGTATGCTTCATGTTTTGGTTACCTGCAATGTTTGGGGCTATCTCGTTGTTTATGATCAGTGACCTATGCACTTATGTAAGCTCTCTTTTTAGATAAAAGCGTCTGCTAAATGCATAAATGTAAATATGAAATGTAATGCAAATACACAAAATGGCATTGGTGGATCAGACAATTTACGATGGCGGTAAGTACTAGCCGCCGTGTCCGTCGTAATGAATGAGAGCATATCACGATGGACGAGTGCTATGAATAACACAGGGGTGGATTACAAAGTTGTGAAAGGCTTTATGGCCTGTGAGACACCAGGGTGAACACTTTATATCTCCTATGCATTAAGACACACAGGAAGGAACCAGTGAGGAATAACAAGCGTTTTCTTTTTTGTTTATGGGAGGCCATTTGTGGATTCCACAGGAAATGTTTGATGTAAAAAACAAACAGTTTTCCGTTATTCTTTTGGTTACGACAAGTCCTGCGAAACTGTAGATTCTACCGATTCTACAAGTCTACAGTATCAAAGCCGTAACAGTTTTCTGTGGCTTGCCTGAAATCAAATGTGTCAGCAACTGCGTGTTGTTGCTTGTGTATGTGTCTTTGGATGTATGTGTCGTGTGAATTCATGCCACAGGGCTATGCCAACAGGAGTAAAACAACATGTTTTATTCATAACCTGTTTGCTGCCACGACAGCAGCACTGTAGCTGTTAAAGCTGCTATCCAGAACCCACCCCAATCCCTCCACACTCTCTTCTTCCTTCAACCTCACTCTCCGCCTCCTTGTTAATAAGGAAGCCCCTAAGAGAGAGGGTTTCAGCTGCACAGTGTTAATTGTGGTCAGATTGTGGTGGCCAATGAACCTGGGAAGGGTCTGATGGGTTAAAGTGATGGGCAGCTGGTCTGACTCAGCCACATCCTCCTGGAAGACCCCCCAGCTCTGCACTGTAAATTCACAGCCTCCTCTCCCCTCTCCCTCTCTCTCTATGTCTGAGTTGTAGCCACTCAGCTCAGTCTGGCGGTGAATCTGCTTAGCAAAGCTTTCACGTCCTGGGATTTGTTTTTTTCCCCCTTCTTCTCTCGTCGTCGTCCTTCTTCTATCTCTTCCCTGTGCGCATGTTGCGACTAGAGCTGATTAAGAGTGGGGATTCATTTTTGTGGACTTGGTGTGCCGTGTCCTGGCCCTTGACAATGTATTTATAATTTTTTGTGTACTTTTAGATGGCCTCTCACTTGTCTCTCCTCTACTGTGGATGCTAAAAAACACTGACGTAAGCCCTATAGATGAACAGCAGACAGTCAATGGACGAGCCAGCCTAGAAAGTGCTTTGTAGATTCAGACTGTGCAGTGTCTTTAGCACTACAATTATTCAACACATCTGGAGACCCCAGGGTATCATCCTTGTCGGCCTTTCTGTGACTCCTTACTCCTCTGATGAACTCTTATATCCCTCCAGCTCTGGGTTAGCCTAATCTAAGCTCTCGAAACACCACCATGTTTCATGAAATCCTCAGAGATTGTGTTCTTTCAGTTAACAACCTTTGAAGTTGAAAGTGATAAAAAGAACTCAGCACTTGCACCATGTGTGATATAACAGTGCAGAACAGGTGTTATAGTATTATATGAGGGGCTTAAAGATATATGCTTAGCTTTAATATTAGCTTGACAGTCCTCCAGGTCCAATAGAGAGACACTCTGACCGAGACAGAAACTGACCTTTTGGATGCTCCACGGCTGTCTCCTAATTACATGATTAAAGTCCAACAATCTGTTTACGGCAGACTAATTGGCCATTTTCATGCGATTGGAGAAGGGGTACAATTGAATGAGCATTAGACCTTCACGTGTTTTCGATGGGGACGCTTTAAACTTTAACTCTACTTTCTTAGAAGGTCAATCAGGGAATCAGTAGGATAAAAAACATTTTGATTAACTTATTCCTAACAACAAAAAAGGGACTGATCTGCTTGATGTGTGAAGTATTTTCAAAACATTCTTGAGTATTACTGTAATAATGGACTACCGGTACTGTACCGATAAAGATGTTACTACCTGGATAATCTCTCTTACAGTCTTGTGGCAAATGCAAGTCACGTACCATTGAGAGTGGGATAACGGCCTGAATGTCCTTTTGGACCACTGTCAGCTCTGTCACCACCTTGTCTGAATCCGGAGGCGGGTTCTGTCCCCGGTAATCAATGTTCCAGTTGATCCTCCTTGTCACCGATTGGCTGGTGAAGTTCTCCATCTCAAAATCCAGCTGCATCACCTCGATATTGGCCAATGAATCCCTGACAGGATGAGAATAAAACCACATTACTGGACCATGGAATGACATTCTGCCCAGTTCTTAGTACTCAATGTGGATCAGGTGGGCATTTGATCATTAGATGAGTGAGACAAGGACACAAACAGCTGTCGTGTCATGTATTAGGCATTAGCTGTTAATCAGACAATAAAACACCAATGTCCATGGCTTGGGATCCATCTGGAGCCTCATTTATATACCGAGGCACAAACAGAAGAAGTTGGCATTTATGAAAGCAAAACTTGTTGAGACTACACACATACCCACACAAGCCTTGTACAGTCGGAACATTCTGAAATAGTTATATACAGTCACTTGAAGTTGTTGACATGTCGGAGGACAAAACACGATGCACTTTATTCAGTGTGCCCTCCATGTCATTTTTGACTGCATCTTGGTCAATAGTTATTAATATGTGGCCACCAAGAGAGTTCTGACTGTAAAATGTAAGATAATTTTTTTGTTATTTTTAAGTGGTAAGTAATTGGAAATTCATCCAAGGTTTGATTTGTCAGCCTGAATGATTCTACACTGGAGTGTAAGGATAACATCACATTTTCATCTAATCCCCACATATGCACGGGGCCAAGCGTGTGCTTGATTTCTCTCATGCAGCAGAATAATAAAATGTGAATTAAGAAGGCACACCGTATATAGACACATCAGTTTTACATGAGAATTTGTTTCGACTGAACACATTTTGTCGATTTAACTTGTCCCTCTGCGTTTCACTTAAAAACTCTAAATACATGTGTAAACTTAAACATCCAACCAATTGGCCTGTAAATTATTTATATTTGAATGAAATGGTATAAAACCAATAAATCCTTGCTGAAACTCTGTAACATTTGAGAAACATTATGGTTTCATGTACGCTTGAAAACCTTCAAGACAAGTATAAATTCACATAAATATGATTTAAGATTTACGTTCTGGAGGGCAGATTGCATCCCATCCTCATATATACCATGTATGCTTTATAGCTTAAGTGCACTTTGGGTTTACCAGACCTTCCCTGTTGAACCTCAACCCAGTTCTGAAATGAACCGGGGTGGCCTATCCTCCTCAGAGACGAGGTATGCATCATTCAGCTGGGGGGGAATGCAAGCACCAGGTAATAAAGACCAGAGCCAAGGGCGGAGGTACATATCAGCACACTAGCGTTTTGCTAACAACAGTCCTTACAGGGAGCGGCGAGATGAGATCTGACAGTCTAAATGAGTTCAGAAATTCAGATAGGGCTTTTAGTGGGTTAATGAAGCCCTCGATGCTAGCTGCTAGTTAGCAATATCAGCTGATGCTCTGATTTCTACAGGTATGATGTTCCTCTGATTGTGGTCTTGATCTGAAGTGGGAGATCTCAAGGGGTCAGATCTCTCAGAAGCACTGTTTTTTAACACAACAGTCATGCCTGTCTCACCTTAACGGATGCCTATTGCGAAAGAAATGTACCCAGCAGACAATAGAATGGTGTGCAAAATTAGACCTCTTAGACCAAATTAGAATTCTTCCTTGTGAACCCTTATGAGGTCAAAACCTAATTCATCAATGAATGTGACTGTTGCTAAAACTAATAAACATGGATGCTGTTACGGTCTCTCTCTCCTCCTAGAGAGAGACCTATCTGATACCTCTCAGGTGTGGTGCGTTGCCGGCTGATGACGTGGGTGTGTCCATCAAGGCTCCTCGTTAGCCAATCAGGAGAGATCATCGTGTGTATATGTGTCAGTTTGTGTTTGTGTTGAGGGGGAGAGGAGATGTTGGTAAGAGCTGTGGTTGACAACCGCATGAGAACCGCTCTGTTAGGTGTTTAGTTTGTATTCGTTGACCCACTGTGTTTGTAACCCTGGTCCTGGTCCTTGTCCTAAATATCTGTGGAGTAGGGCTAGGTAAAATACCCTGGGGTTTACATAAACCAGTAGGAAACCCTCTGTTATACACACTAGGTTAGAAGCTAGTGGCTGTCACCCTGTGTATTGTAGCAGTGAGGTTAGTGGTAGTTCAGTAAGTGTTTTGTTCAGGAGTAGCGGGGTAGGGAAGCTCAGGGTCCTTTTGTATTATTTCTTTGATTTGACAGACTGCTGGCACTGCCCTACTCCTAACCCTTTGCCTGTTGTCCTCCCTCCCCATTGTTGTGTGTGTATTTAGTATTTAAAAGTATTTTATTAAAACCCGTGTTCACGGCAAAAGGCCTCCTGTTTTCTTCACCACTGTGTGGCCTTGGGCAGTTGCGTGCTCCTCCTCTCCCGAGCTATTGGAGGGGGCCGTAACAGATGCTGTCTCAATTGTTGCTTATTTTTTATTTCTCCCTTACTCAAATTCGTCAGACTTGAGAAAAGAAGATGATCAGCCATTTATTGTGGACATAGATGGCTTAATTCAGCACTGTTACAATATATAATTTCTGCTAGTCTATGGTTCTAAAGGAACATTACAGGGGTGGGCATTTAGTAAGACCTCTATATTAGTGTGAATGCTGATGTGGTTTAAATATTTATTCAGCAATAACCTTAAAGGTCTATCTGCTTTGTTCCGAAGGATCAATTGCTGACAATTATAAGTAGGCACCTACATCCTTGTTAGAATGCCAACCTGGCCTTCATGATTGTTTTAACCTTTATTCAAAATGAAATTATTCAGAGTGAACATTTGTTAACTAAGAATAAATTACCATAAAATGTGACTTTACGGCAATTCCCACCACGAAGTAGGACACTGCATTTACAAAATGAGCATTGCCATGATTAGAGACCCCATTGGCAAAAATCAATAATGTAGCAGCACAATTCATTGATGGAGTAAGGAAGAATCTTGTCAACAATATATGTTGGCAGTTGAAAATGTAATTGCATTTAGAATAATTTCTAGGATAATAAAGAATCAAAAGAGAAACTATGGTGAAACAACAAAGGCCAGCAAAGAATGTTAATTACAACAAAGGATTTGCAGCTTTGAAAAGAATGGCACATTTCATTAAAGGATGTGCCATTTTTGCATGGATTTCAGATGAACAACTGTTACGTTCCCCAGTATTGTGTTGGTGGTTGTCTGTGTGTGTTTCCCTTTTAGGTTCCCTCGCTAATTGGAGCGCTGGCTCCTCCCCCCACTCATCAGTGCCTGCAGCTGGATCCACGCACCTCTGCCTATAAAACCTGCCGCATGCCCTTTCTTGGTCCTCTTGGTCTTGGAGGGAGAGCTGACTGTTGGCTGTGGTCTGTTGTCTGTGTTGTGCTATTTTGCTGTGTTGCTCTGTGTTGTGCTGTGCTCTCTGTTTTGTTCTATATCAGTCTGTGAGATAATTAACCCATATGTTTTTCTGTTCCAAGGGGGAAGGGGAAAGCGCCAAGCGCCTTGGGAGCGCTTAGGCAAGAGGCCCATAGGCATACATCACCCGTAGCTGTAACCTTGTCTATGCACACTAGGTAAGACCTGGGCGGACCACCCCCTGTATTTTTTGGTTAGTGCGCCGGCTGGCGTGTGAGGTAGGTGTGTGACTTATTTTGCTTTCATTGCTTTGGTTCCGTCCAGCCCTTCCCCCCCCCATTACCGTGTTTTGGCAAATAAACAGCCTCCTTTAAACGGTACCTCGGTCTTGTGTCCTTTCCTTACACCTACGAATCCACGCCTGTTCTCTGACTACCGGTGGGGCTTACTAGCAGCGGGGTGGCGTTCCCTCTTCCAAGAGGCGTACGTAACAACAACCAACCAGCTGTTTACACAGAGTCGATGCTCTGAAGAATTCTATGGAGAATTGCAAGATGATGCAAAAAAAGTACAAAACTTGTAAAACACATGCATGCACATGTCTAATGCTTTTTTCACATGCAAAAAGTCCTAGTTTATCACATCACATTGTGTTCTCTACCCTCGTGTGCCAATAAAAGATTGATTATATCGTACATAATGATTATAATTTTTGATTTTATGCTAAACCATGTAGCCTAATAGGAATTATGTTGTAATATAAGACCATTGGGGCCATTTCTGGCACGGTTGTATTCATACTTGTTACCGGCAAATTTATAAAGCAGTGTAGCTTGGTCCATTATCTCAAATAAATACCAAAGTCGGCACAAAGAGGGAGAACTATATCTCAGTTAAATGTGCCTCGACAAAGGTTTTCCCATTAATGTTATTGCACTTAGCTGGATGAAGTGAGCTTGAAATAGCTTGAGGATTCAGTCATCTTTATTGCTTTTTAACAGCTAGAAGGCTAACGCTACTAAATCAAAGGGGGAAAGGAAATGGCTGGCTATTTTTTTTTCCCTGAAAATTTTTACCTGAAATGTTAAGGGAACTCATTATTAACTAAATAAACGTTGCTTCTTCACTAGTATGTAGTCTAATGTGTAATCTCATCAGTAAGACAAGCCATCATTTTTCAGTGGCATGTGCCAACAGAATGTCATTCACTGCTGATTCTAAAATAGCAGTCTTCAGTAAGTTTACAGTATTGTCCCCCTTCCTTCAACAACCAAATTAGGGTGATAACTTTAGGGTAGTAATTCCACTCTGTGACTTTATCCATGCTTTACCCCTGCCGGACTATGTTGTATTCATGGTGACATGATGGCAAAGATCACTCAACATGGTCTCATGAGTCTAACTGGAAAGACAGACCCACTGAGAGGCTAAAAGGACAGTGTTCGCCAATTCTCCCTACGAGGCCTACTTGGCCACTTTTCCCCACAGTCCTTGAAAACGGTTGGGGGTAGCATTATCAGGACGTGCAATGGCTAAATAGCTTGGAGGTTTAGGATAAGCAGTCAAAACTCTTAATGCCTCCTTTGTTAATGACTAGAACGTATTAGTGATCTGTGTTGGTTAATTCTGGAGTTCCTCAAGCTCAGAGGTACTGATTGAGCGAGAAGAAGCTCTCTTACCTCATCTCCACGCTACTGCCAAGCCGAGATTAAGGGGATGAATGTTTCAGGAAAAAGATCACATGGGTTCTTATGAAACTGGAGTCTACTCACTGACATGGTGCCTTAACTGTCAGTTTGGTTGTGAGTTGCTATCATGCAGTGAGTACTTGCTTTAGAATAATTGGTTATTTCTTGACAGTGTCATTTCTGATCAAGGGTAGACCCGTTAGTTTCACAGTTTATTTCAGGTTACCTTTGGCATTACTCCCACCCAAACTATGATCCATATCTTTCAAAACTGACCTTTTGTCTAAAAGAGGGCAGAAAGCAGAACCATGCAATAGAAAGGGCAAGTATCCTCTGGTTGATAGAATGGAAATATCCCCTTTTACCAGAATAGTGGGCTCACAGGAGCCTCACCCTGACTCCCGTCTGGCTGCAGTAGAAGTATTTAGTGTGTTTAGGCCTGGGGCTGTTGACTCACCCTGGTTGCACCCCTTTGTTCTTGTTCACGTCGATGGTGGTGATGGAGTGCTTGGCCCCGGACTGCACTTCCCAGTCCACCTTCCACTGGGCATTCTTGGACTTGGTCTGTAGGAGATTCACCCCTTTCTTTGCCTTCACCCTGAACAAACAAGAAATAAAAAAATAACTGAATCTATTTTTTATCAACAGTATGTAGATCTTTGTAGTGATTGGACAGAGGTAGTCACCTTTTACATATTGTGGTTTGTCTGCCACAGTAACAACTCAGTAGCAAAAGCAATTTTAAAGACAAGTCATTGACAGTGAATGTAGAAGCCAGTCGTGATACATTGAACCTGAAGACAGAGGTTTCAATTCTTTGTAATTCTGGAACCACAGCTAAAGCATAGGGAGAAATGCTTCAGTAACAATCAAGGGTAATCCCCACTCAGTCAATTGCACACTTAACCAATGCAAGATAAAACCCCACTCTATATTCCTCGGTCCCTCTTTTTAAGTGAGCTTGAATATTGTACCAGTGTTTTTTCAACACTATGATACATTCCTCTGACTATGATTAATTTCCTCCATACAAATGAAAGGGGATGAGGTATTACCCTCGGGTGCAAAATGTGAATTAAGCTCAACATTGCCGCCCCACAAAGCCGATTAATGAGTAAGCATAACGAATCAGATAGGTACAGCTGTGACTGGCAATAAGCACCGTTTCTCTAAGACTCTAAGCCAGCTTCACCCCTCTGATCGAGGCGAATGCTGTGCACCATGAACAACTTGGGCCAAGACATGACTATTACTTATTAAATTCCGCACAGATGCCTTCTGCCATGGCAGCTTATATTAGGGTGTTGCACTGAAGTGGCTGAATGCTGAACAGAACCTATTAGGTCTAAATGCCTCCAATCCTCCAAGGCTGCATTTCTGAAAAGAACCCTCGATATTATCAGATGAAAATATCAGTGTATTCCTCTGTGTAAACTCACAGTCTTTCATGAACGTGTTTGGTTTAACCATTGGTGTCCATCCTTAATGCTCTGATAGTTCTTTTGCTGTTAGAAACATTCTCAGATATTTTAGCAATCACCTCGCTTTCATGCACTCAACTAACATGTGTGTGTATGGTGGAGGGGGACACTTCAAAAATCAAAAAAATCAGGGGGACACTTCACAGAAGCTTCAGATAACACTTTAAAACAACTGTGTGTGTGATGGGTCTAATGCACTGAAATGATAACTTCTGTGTTCTAATTGGAAAAAGAAAAGTGGGGAACTTGCCAGGAAGATAATTGGTGTCTGGCAGTGACAAATACAAAACCAAATTCAAGATTTTTGGATTTGAATGATCAGACAATACAGTAATATGTGTACATCTACAGTTCAAGCAAGCTAACCTTGTGAAACATCGAAGTTACAAGAAAGATCCAACACATGGAGGAAGATCATACTAGTAAAGCCTCCACCAAAATCTTAACCATATTCAAAGGCTGGCCAGAAATGTAAAACATGGGAGACAGAAATTCATTGAGGGACAAATCTTACGGTGGATTAACCCCCAACTGGTTTTCAAACGCTCCCTCTCTTTGGCTTTGAACTGTTGCCCGCTGCACTCACCTGATAAAGCTTCAGTGCTACTTTGAGGACTGGACCATGATGATTGGGGTTGGGTGGGGAGTGAGGGGTGGCAGTTCCCTTTTAAACACAGTCTTGGTTTAGTGTTATCTGTCTCTATAGTCATCATGACACTATTCCAGCATAGCACCATGTGACACCTTCACTACAGCACTGTGTCGGGGTAGACTGAGAAGAGACAAGAGTCAAGTCTCGCTGCTGAATGTTAGGAGTTAATATATGACCTACAGTCGTATGCAAAAGTTTAGGCACCCCTCTGAGGCTGCATGATAATTTCCTGTCTTCACCAAAAAAGATCAATATAATATTGTAATATTACTTTTCTAGTTAACACTGAGTGCTGGGGTGTTTTCCAGACAAAGATATTTGGTGTAGCAGTATTTAGTTGTGTGAAATTAAATCAAATGTGAAAAAAAGGCTGTGCAAAAGTTTGGGCACCCTTATCATTTATTTGATTTGAATACCTCTGCCTACTAAATGCTGATTAACTGCAACACATAGTTAGTCTGGTTAACTCGTTAAGCCTTCAATTACATAAAAAGGTGCATTCAATCATTAGAAAGGGTATTTAAGTTAGCCAATTGCAAGTTTTGCTTCTCTTTGATTCTCCTCTGAACAGTGGCAAAATGGGGGCATCAAAACAGCTATCAAATGATCTAAAAACAAAGATTGTTCAGCAGTATGGTTTAGGGGAAGGCTACAAAAAGTTATCCCGGAGGTTTCAGCTATCAGTTTCCACTGTGAGGAATGTCATTAGGAAATGGAAGGCAACAGGCACAGTTCTTGTTAAGGCCAGAAGTGGCAGGCCAGGAAAAATAACAAAGAGGCAAAGGCGAAGAATGGTCAGAATGGTCAAGGACAACCCTCAGATCACCTCCAAAGAGCTGCAAGGTCATCTTGCTGCAGATGGTGTCACTGTGCATTGCTCGACCATTCAGCGCACATTGCACAGAGAACAGCTGTATGGGAGAGTGATGCGGAAGAAGCCTTTTCTGCACACGCGCCACAAAAAGGCTCGCTTGAGGTTTGCCAAACTACATTTGAACAAGCCAGGCTCATTTTGGAACAAAGTACTGTGGACTGATGAGACAAAGATGGAGTTATTCGGTCACAACAAGAGGCGTTACGCATGGAGGCAAAAGAACACAGCATTCCTAGAAAAACACTTGCTGCCCACAGTAAAATTTGGTGGGGGGGTCCGTCATGCTGTGGGGCTGTGTGGCTAGTGCAGGAACTGGGAATCTAGTTAAAGTTGAAGGTCGTATGGATTCAACTCAGTACCAGCAAATTCTGGACAATAATGTTCAAGAATCTGTAACAAAGCTGAAGTTACGGCGCAGTTGGGTGTTCCAGCAGGACAACGACCCGAAACATTGCTCCAAATCCACTAAGGCATTTATGCAGAGGAACAACTACAATGTTTTGGAATGGCCATCCCAGTCCCCAGACTTGAATATAATTGAAAATCTATGGGGTGACTTGAAGCGGGCTGTCCACGCTAGGCACCCATCAAACCTTACTCAACTGGAGATGTATTGTAAGGAAGAATGGTCCAAATTACCTCAATCCAGAATCCAGACACTCATCAGAGGATATAAAAAGCGTCTAGAAGCTGTTATTTTTGCAAAAGGAGGCTCTACTAAATATTAATGTGATTTTTCTGTTGGGGTGCCCAAATTTATGCAAGTGTCTAATTCTCTTATGATGCGTATGGCATATTTTCTGTTTATCAAATAAACCTTATTTCACGGCTAAAATATCACTGTCCATGACGTATGTGTATATATATGACAAAGACGTTCCTCATCCAAACGCCCAACATTTTATAGATGAAAGTAATGGAGATTATCAGGGGTGCCCAAACTTTTGCATACGACTGTAATTCATGAATGACAAGGAGTTGCTTTCCTGTCATTCTGGGTCAAGCTAATGTCAATAGCTATTGTGTTTGGTTAGCTGAAGTCCTTATGCTGCAAATTTGGGATGCCCGACCATTAACTTACATTCGTGATTAAACTAAGAACATTTTAAACACCAACACAGCATTGGGTTTTAGTAAACTAACATCACTATTTCTGCCATTTCCTTCACTTTTCTCAATTTCCTTCTTCATAAGAAGCTCAGGTATCAATTCCACTAGAGACGATTAACAATCCAATGCCAAATCAAGCATTTTGCGACAAATACTCTGTGTCCTGCCTGCCACACAGATTGCACTTCAGTTTTTGGCAGCAGCTTTCAGAACAACAAGCTGTGGCAAGGGATACCAAAAAAAACATGTAACCGTTTTGGTGGAAACAGCCCATGGAAGACTCATACAGCCACCGCCACTGGACTACAACCCAGATGTAGCCTTCACGACTGTCCCCTCGGCATACCTCAAATGCGCAAATGCACGCAAAAAATAAAATAAATAATAATAAGGAACTCAAATGTCAGCACTAGAATGTCTCAGAGGCATTTGCTGCACTCACTTCTGCATTATTGCAAAAAAACAGTCTCTCCCGACAGCTAAATTTGGCCAGCCAAGCCTTTTCCACTCATCTGTGGACAGAAGATCCATTAGTTTCTTCGAAGGGGCACTTTACAGACAGCTTGACTACTTGTGGTTTTGAAGTCACAACAAATCCCCCATTTCATGACAATATATTATTTAAGTATTGATACATGGTTGTTCTTGCCCTGTGCTTGATTTTCAGCTTGTTCTTTTATTTATTTGTTTATTTGTCAGGGACAATGTTGTGTAGCCGGTGTGAATTGGTGAAACTCACTCCTCAAGTATGTAACAGGCCACCCGCGTCAATGAATAGCTAGCTTTTCTTTGGCGTAGATGGTAGTGGTCGCGCTTGGGATGCCAGAGGTGGCAAGTTCAACTCCTGGTGGGAGCGACCATTGGCCAAGTGAACCCTCTGATGGAGCAAGACCACGTCTGTTACATGCAACTAGTGCCATCAATATACAACGCACGAGGAGTACACAATCGCTACAGCAGCGCACATTATTACATACATAATTATCACAGTCAAAGCCATAACAATATGTTAGCACTTTTGTAAAACTCTCTTTTGGAAGTCGCTTTGGATAAAAGCCTCATGCATAAATGTAAATGTACACCGACACATGTATCATTCCTATTTTGCACTCGACGCACAGCGGACTTTTCCCTCCACAGAAGCACGTTGGTAAATTAAGGAATTAACTTGCACTCCTGGAGGCGGATCAGCGGAAAGAGGAGGCGTTTTCCAGCGCAAACGTTCCCTGGTGCTATTTTGCAGTTTCAGAAAACAATTCCGCCACAGACCAGGAAAAACGTAGTCTAAAGTCAGTGGCTCGTTATTCAGATGCTATTTTAGGGGTGCATGCTTGGCCCATGTGCAGGGGAGCCTGGGGACGGACGCAACACTTTTTGCATTTCTCTCAGTTACTCAGAGACTATTTGGACTAGACCAAACACATTTGTATATATTAAACTTGCATCTGTCTGCTAGTTACCCATACCATTTAAAGATGATTACATATGACATATCGTTCACAGTATTTATTTGAATGGAAGAAGTCAGATGTTGCAACTGACCCCAACCCAGGGGACAGTTGCAACACAAGTTAGGGACGGTTGCAACATGTTCAAAATACCTTAAATTTTACAAATTAACTTTAGCTTTTTGTCTCAATTAGCATAGAATTCTGAAAATATTAACTGTTTTACTTTAATATTAAATGGTTAATATTAATAGTATTGGGCTTTACTATTAAAGTAAAATATACCGTTCTGTCATGCCGGGAAATATCAAACCTCGGCTTTGCGATATGAGACCTGATATTTCAAGTCTCATATCAAGTCTCATATCAAGTCTCAGTTTGATATTTGCCGGCATGACCTCACTCTTAGTTAGTAAGTAGTTATTATTTATTTATACTGTTGTGTGGTCTGTTTTGATATGGATGCTTAGCTTAGGGACGGTTGCAACAGGTTGTTGCAACCGTCCCCAAACCATCAGCCATGACAGAACATCATGTGCTAGCTAGACACACTGACCTTGACACATGCTAACCATCTCACTTAGAAGTCAACAAAACGATAATTAAAACTAAGTAAGTTTTGATTAATTCATACAAAAGGTCAGGACAGAATGACAAAAATACTGTTCATTAAAATGTTGGCTTTCAAATGTTTCACAAGTTTTGTTCATAAAATGCAGCAGAAGATGTTGAATATGTGTTCTGTCTTCTTGATGGGGGGAGGGTCTAACTATGCATGTGCAGTATGAGTGTCATCACTCTAGCATGTTCCTGATTGGAGGAATAAGACTTGTTGCAACCGTCCCTTGTTGCGACCGTCCCCAGTCTCCCCCACTGCTGGCGAGGCCAGGGTCTTCTTCCTGCGAAGCTGCGTTACATTGTTTTGATTTATTGTATGGCTGTTACATTTCTTTCAGTCAATGATTAACAAGATTTTCATGAGAAATCTGTATGTATGTGAACTTAATTTCTAACAATTGTGGCAATTTCCTCCCACGCCTGTTCAACCAACGCTAATTTCGGTGGGTTTCTTCTCCCATCCACATAAAATGTCACTTCTCTGTCTTTTACGGCCCTGACGAGAACGTTGGTCTCCTAGGCTGTGAAACGCTCCTGGCGTGTGCCTGGCAAATCCGCCATTATAATAGCAATCTGCCATATAACAAGTGCGCCTGCTTTTAAAGGGAATGTAAGATGATGCTCTGATTGGGTTATTGCACATTATGGCCAAACCACACCTATGAGTAATGTAGCTACTTCAAACCAACCCATTTTAGATTTGCGTCAGGCGCAAAAGTCATTTATCCCGCAGGTATAATAGCAACAGCGCCCACAA